>LR738713.1:3416371-3437096 GCA_902687465.1 Secale cereale | reverse complement strand
GTCCCGGAGTAATTTACAGGATTTACGAAACCAGGGGTGCGTTTACGTGTCGTTCATCAACACTGGTGGTTTTTGTCGATTCTGACCCGTTTCGTGGACTATTACTCACCGTTTTGGGGTCATGAAGCGATTTCCATAGTTGCTAAACCCCAAGGTGCGCTTACGTGTCGGATATCAGCACTCACAGTTTTAGCCGATTTTGGCCTGTTCCGTGGACTATTACTCACTGTTTTGGGGTCCCGGAGTGATTTTCAAAATTGAAGAACCACGGGGTGCATTTACGTGTCGGTCATCAACACTCGCGATTTTGGCCGATTCTGGCCTGTTTTGTGGTCCCGGAGTTATTCAAATTGGTTTAGACTTTGATTGCTATCGTACAATATATACTTGATGTCAGCAGTGATATTCCAAACCTTTTAGAGGATGATGATTACATATTTGTCGCCCCAGTCTTAGGGTCCACATTGGTGGATCTATGCTGATTGATATACTTAAGAATCTGACTCGGTAGTTATTTCTTCCAGTTGGTTCTGTTTTGTTTCAGACTTGTTATATTCCTTTGGTGATGGCAGTGACGATTTGCAAATATTCAAGCTCAACAAACCAAATCACAGGTTTTCTCTTAGGAGTTAATTTGTATGTCGAATATCCCGCTGAACTGAGCCATCCGATACCTGATTTTATAATCATAATCTGCTGTTCATTGTTCTTTTCTCCCTTTCCCTCTTTTCTCTTGTTTTCCTTCCGTTTCTTTTTCTTGAGAAAGTAGTCATTTTTTAATCTATAATTTTGTTTGATTTTTTTGTTTGTTTCGGTCGACATAGTTGCGATGAGGATAACAAGCTCCCTCTTCTGAAAGCATTGACGAGATTGCTGGCAGAATCGAACCAATTAAATATCGCCACCACTGAGCAACTATGCGTCTTGGAACAATATTTCTTTGCTGTTATTGATCGTTTGCTTCTTTTAACTTCCAGTTTACTAGATTTGTTTAGATTGTGATGAGGCATTGATGCGTAATCCAACACTTGATCCGAGTGTTTTCTCTGTATGATGTCATCTTTGCATCTTGTGAGCACGGCCACACAAGATGCAAAGATGACATCATACGGAGAAAACACTCAGATCAAGTGTTGGATTATTTTCCCTGGGACTGAGTAGGCATTTTTGGTCACCTTGACTTCTTTATACGGCTAGAATGCAATTGATGCCTCTGATGATTAGCTTTATGTTGGAATTACGTCAGATACAGAATGACGATATTTTTGCGGCTTTCTGAGGTTAAATTTTGCTTCAGTCTTTTGCTTTTTTTATGTTGATTCAGCTATGTGCTTTGCTCCTTCAATTATGAACACTGACCGAAGATGCTTTCGCATGTTGATATATGTACCTGAGATCGTGTTTGATGATTTATAGATCTATTTATCTGATCAACTGGGGAATTTTTTGGCAGTGATGATAAAATTAAGGCTTGTTTCTCAAAACATTCACAGTTGCCGCCTAAGAGCTTTCGCCCAGCCAGGCTTGAGAGCTAATGCTGCTAATTCCTTCCTTGGATGTCTGAGCCTTGTTAGCGTCCCCATTTTATCATTGTTTTGATTTTAGTTTGTGGTTTTCAAGCATTAAACAGTTGCTGTAAGTGTTTTTGCCCTGCCAGATTTTATTCTCTTGAGGCTGAATATGTGATTTTAGTTTGTGATTGAAAAGTGTGGATCAATGAAATCCATTGGACAATGTTGAACAAACGTTCATTGCTACCTGAGTGAACTTTGGTGCACATATGAAGACTGCATGGATGGTTTTGGTTTCCGAGGGGCTTAGATGTAATATTTTATTATGTTTGAGGTCATTCATATTTTTGGTGAATATTTGTTATAGACTTGGTGTCCGAAAATGTGTGGACGCTGTTTGGTTCAGCATATTGCTCCTGGAACTCCATTTTTGTAAGTCCGAATTTTATCTGCCAATGTTATATTAACGTGAGCAATGCAAAACGAAAATAAGAATTCTTGTTTTTTTGGGGAGAAATATAGTACCTGAAATTGATAGATGTCTTTGGTGTTTTCGAGAGTTTTTGTTCTCATTTTGGAAAGAAGGGAGTAATTTGCTAGTTTCGCTCTTCTAGGTTTCGCTAGTCATTATGTGTGTCCGTGAATATACATGTATGATGTACTCCATTTCAATAAAAAAATATATGCATTTTCGTTTCACATAAATTTTATTTGAGGCATGTACTTCTACTTTCCAGACATTCAATTTGGGCAAAGGGAAACTTTTTTGTTTGGTGTCGGCTTCCATTGTTGCAACAGACAACCATACCTATGCTATAAGGCTACCCGTAGAATTTTCTGCCCGCCTAATGCAACTTAATTCTCAAAGGACGACGACAAAATGATATATGTTAGCTCACCATTATTGAGTGAAAAATGTGTCTCCTGCAGCCAAAAAATGTGTTTGGCTTGCTGTCCACACTTTCCCTTTGTCCTTTGTAGCTAGCTACAGTCCAGCCTCCGAATTTTCGGCCCACATCTTCTACTTTCTTGTGAAAGAACGTACTCCCTCCGTCCGAAAATACTTGTCATCAAAATGGACAAAAAGGAATGTATCTAAAATTAAAATACATCTAGATACATCCTCTTTTATTCATTTTGGTGACAAGTATTTCCGGACGGAGGGAGTACAAGAGAAAGAAATCAGTGGATGTTAGGTCGCCATCACCGCGTGAAGAATGCGTTTCCTGCGGCCAAAAGCAAGAACCGACCACACAATTTGATGATATTTCTCGTCCAATGAATAGCTATTTTACAGTACATCAAATAGCATCACTGTGACAATGCAAATGTCCATTTCTGAGACCAGGCTCATCGGCACCCGGTTAAGAAAAAATTCACAAAAAACACAATTTTTTTTACATGGTAGATAATTTGGTGCATAGAGTGCGGTCCAAATTTCAGATCATCCGGACATTCAATTAGCTCTTAGCAAAGAAGACAAATTGGGTCAGAGTGGTACATGAACAATAAACTTTGTTACTAACCTCAAATTTTATCCTTTTTGCCGAGAGCTATCTAGATATCCAAATGATATGAAATTTGAAGCGCACCTCACGCATCAAATTATCTATCATGAAAAAATATTTTTTATTCTTTAATATTCATTTTGATTTTTTCTTCATCGGGATGCACATGAGTCTGGGCATTGAATCGCTGCTCTCGTTACTACGTCTTATCTGTGACCGGGAGCTACCCAGATATCCAAATGATCTGAAGTTTGAAGCGCACCTCACGCATCAAGTTATCGAAAATGCAAAAAATATATATTTAATGAGCCGATGGAGGTGGCGGATTCGGAGCCGGGCGAGGCGGAGCAACCTGCTCCAGGGTTCAACATGGAGGAGGCTCCAGGGTTCAACATGGAGGAGGCAGAGGCAGAGTTCGCTGTTGTGCAAGCCGCGGAGATGGCTGGGTTCATCCAGGATGAGGCCTATGTGGAGACCAATAGACAGTTCCTCCGACAGGAGTGGGCGGCGACTGACGCGCTCTTCGCCGAACTCGACACTGAGATAGAGGAGGAGGCCGGAGCGGAGCAGCCAGAGGCACTGGAGGAGCCGGAGCTATCTAGATATCCAAATGATATGAAATTTGAAGCGCACCTCACGCACCAAATTATCTATCATGAAAAAATATTTTTTATTCTTTAATATTCATTTTGATTTTTTCTTCATCGGGATGCACATGAGTCTGGATTGAATCGCTGCTCTCGTTACTACGTCTTATCTGTGACCGGGAGCTACCCAGATATCCAAATGATCTGAAGTTTGAAGCGCACCTCACGCATCAAGTTATCTACAATGCAATATATATATATATTAAATGAGCCGATGGAGGTGGCGGATTCGGAGCCGGGCGAGGCGGAGCAACCTGCTCCAGGGTTCAACAAGGAGGAGGCTCTAGGGTTCAACATGGAGAAGGCAGAGGCAGAGTTCGCCGTTGTGCAAGCCGCGGAGATGGCTGGGTTCATCCAGGATGAGGCCTATGTGGAGGCCAATAGACAGTTCCTCCGACAGGAGTGGGCGGCGACTGACGCGCTCTTCGCCGAACTCGACACTGAGGTAGAGGAGGAGGCCGGAGCGGAGCAGCCAGAGGCACTGGAGGAGCCGGAGCTACAGCTGCCGCCCATGTACCAGGAGTCGGGCACGTAGACGTCTCCGACAAGGAGTAGCTAGGTGATCTACGTAGGTTTTTTTCCCTTTCCATACTTTTGTGTGGATTTAAGAATCTAGTGTGAGGTGTCCGGATGTAGTTGTGCTAATTTGAGGCGTGTCCGGTCACTCCCCGCGGGCGCGCCCGGACGCGTGCGTGGGCATTTGAGAGGTCATATTTATCATATGCGGCTGTAGATGCTCTTACTTTACCATGAGACCCACACAGGACCTTTCTTGACTTCAAATGACTCCACCTGTGATTGTAATGCTCTCATGAAAATTAAGTTCTTTCCCGTTCAACATCATCCAACTCTGATTATAAAATCACTATGGCCACTAGCCTCTTCCTTAATCTACATGAAAGCAAACAACTCATGTAAGGTGCTACATATATTAGTTACTTGAACTCACAATCCTAGCCTGTGTTGAGTGTCTGTGTGGAACTTGAAGAATTTTTTCAGTCATAGTTCTATTCACACAGCATGCAAATGTCATACATCGAAATAGATTGCTTAGAATTTTCTTGAGATATAGAATTTTCTTAAGCTATGACTACCTGTAAACCAAGTAATTAAGGAAGAGGCTGGGTTGTTCCGGGCTGTGGGCCAACAATAGATTATTCAATAAAAATCTTCTTGAGATATACTACGTTGGCGTGGATGGGAAAGACGCAGATTAAAGTAAATCACACAAGAAACAAAAAAGTTATGTGCGGAGTAAAAAAAATGGAGAGAGTACCTCATCAGCCAGCCTGTTCTCTTTAGTTCGCACACATGTGTGTACATGTTTATGCCGTACACAATTTAATCTCAACCACGTGGTTTATTGTATTCGAGATCCAACCGACATGGAATTTTGGAACATGGTTCCACACACACCCATTATGACTAGTAAAATCAGAAAATGCTATAAAAATCAAGCAATTTTGATTTTTTAGTGTTTAAAGTAATTTGGAGGTTCGATTTTGTTTCTTCGTTAAGAATATCATGGCTACAGGTTATTTCTTCCTGAAACTTCACAAGTTCACATGTGAATAGACACTCCATCAACTTTTGGTAACCTTCACCCGCAAAAAAAAAAAAAACTTTGGTAACCTTAAATTTTAGAATTGTTTGTTTTTTTGCTATTTTTTATTTACTTGGTGCATGGAACCATGTTCATCATTGTATTTCCGAGATCCAACCATCTAATTTTTTTAGATGATGTGACTTAACATAGTTTTTTTTTTTTGAACGAAGACGCTGGATGCGTCCGGCTTTAAATTAATAAAGCCAGAAGGGCAAACGTCAAACACATAAGTTTAGGTTACAGACCATAGTAGAGCTCAAAGTTTAAACTTCCGACACCAACACGCGCAAACACAAAAGAAAACATGCTGAAAGAGCGATAGGTAGAATGGCAATCTAGTTACTAGATATGGAGAATCTTTTTGGGTGGCCTGCCGAAAGGGAACAATGTACTATGAAAGAGACGCATGTCTTAGAATTTTCAAACCTGTACGTAGCCTCTTGAATAAAAAAACTTAATTAGTGAGCACATTTGTGCCACGATACTGAAAGTTACAGTTACAATATCACCTGAATTTTGCATTCAGTGTTCCTGTGTGTCTCCAATATTATACACGTGTAGCACATTTAGGGGCCTCTCTTGTTCTAATTCTTATATAAAGCCAACCAGTTCACAAGGCATGCATCACCAACCTTCACATTATCAAGGAGAAGTGATCAGCTGAGCTCGAACATTCTCCGGTAATGGCATCTTCCGTGGAGACTCACCGTCGCCCACACCCGCCTGCGATGAACGACAACCAGCGCAGCCACCGGTTTCACCACCCCACCGTCTGGGGGGACTTCTTCCTTGGTTTCAGGTCATTCACTCCGACGCAGGTGAACCAAATTTAATTAGCAAACACCAGTGTTGTACGTTCTTGTTTGAGTTAGGTTGGATGAACTAGTAGTACTTCCGTTGCACAACTCTTAATAGATGTCTTTCTACAATATGTAGACGTTAAACAACTTAAGGTTTAGCAGATAATGTAACGCTCATCATGAAGTATGTTATTGTTGAAACATATTTTCGTGCAAAATGGACTATCGAAGCATAACCTCGCACACCAAGTGAGTACTAATGTTACATGCTCTTGCAGTGTCTTTCCATGAAAAACAAGGCTGAAGTAATGAAAGAAGAGCTGAGGGCGACAATAGTAGATTCGGGTTCTGTTGATCTGCCTCGGAAGCTTGAGCTTGTCGATACTTTACAGCGGCTTGGTTTGGACTACCACTATGGGAAGGAGATCAATGATTTGTTGTGTGGGATTCATGATGCCGGCGATGAAGCCCGCGATCTTCATACGGTGTCCATTCGATTTTCTTTGCTCAGGAAACAGGGATTTAATGTTTCACCAGGTATAACGAACATAATTAGAATCTCAAAGACGTGGGTAGGTATGCTGAAAGTCTTCTCTTTTCTAAAAGCATTTGTCCTAATAGAACTCTGTACTATACATGACAACGCCGCAGATGTATTCCTAAAGTACATAGATGACGAAGGAAAGATTATCTGCAACGACACAAGAAGCCTCTTGGGCATGTACAATGCTGCCCATGTTCGAACCCATGGTGAAGAAACACTCAGCAGCGCGATGGCTTACACAAAAGGCCATCTCCAGCGTGCCGTGGAGCAACAAACAATAACACCATCAATATTGCTCGATCAGGTGCGGCGCACGCTGGAAACGCCTCTTTTCAGGAGGCCTCGAAGAGTTGAAGCGCGGCACTTCATCTCAGTTTATGAGAGAATGAGTACAAGGAACGAGGCCATTTTGGAGCTTGCAAAGCTGGACTTCAGTATTCTGCAAGATCTGTACTGTGAGGAGCTGAGGGCTCTTACTTCGGTAAGGTGTGGCTACTCCCAGGTGTGTGCACACCCCTTATCTCATCGGTTCATTCTCGCAGAGATTCGTGCACTAGTCAGACGTGTCACAGAGTATTTTGCAGGACTTGTTGGTTGATCAGACCCTTTATGCTAATCTAATAGGCCCTAGGCATGCAGTAGCTCAGAGAGCCTGTACATGTTCCCGACAGATCCTGCACCAAGGCTACTGTAGTCACGTGGATGGAGACTGGACTGCTCAATGACCCAAGAGACGCATGTCCATCAGTCACTGTAGATCCTCTAGGAGATGGAGCTTTTTGTGGATGCCACAGCCCGTAAGTGATTGTGGTAATATTTGAAATAAGTTGTTGACATCTAAGCGCTCAGTTTTCTGCGATATGCGTGTAGTAGGCTACGTCTAGTCGTGTCAGAAAGAGGAGAGACAGTATGCACCATGTAAAAATATATTCAAAACATGAGTGCAAGAGTCAAAGACACAAAGAGAGCTGTCACATGCAACCGGTTTTCTGGATTTATTTTTGTGAACAAGTTTTTTTTTATCTCAGAAGCTCCATGCACGTCCAGCTGTGTCAGAAAAGGGAATATGTCCATCTTGGACATACCTTTACACGGCTCATATTACTGTACATGTCCCCTGCAAATCACTTGACCACACTAGAGCAATGTACGGATCTCGATGCAGGGCAACACCTAGCCAACGGTTAGGATAAGGGGTGTGAGTACACCTGAGAGTAGAAAGTCCATTCTCCTCTTACTTTGTAAGTGACTCTCAAGTCTCAATGATGAAATTTGCTAGTATATTCGCAAAATTTCACCTTTTGTCCCTCCGTGCAATTTATATTTCGTCACTAAGCTCTAAGGACGGACACAACCCTATGCCCCTTAACTCTTCAAATGGTTTTCATACCACCCCTCATACCATCACAATACGAGTTCATGGTTTGTTTGCAGGTGGTGGAAAGGACTGCAACTCCAAGACCATTTGAGCTTCGCACGAGACAGAATGGTGGAGATGCACTTTTGGATGCTAGGAGTTTTATTTGAGCCACTATATTCATATGGACGAATAGTGCTCACAAAGTTCTTTACATTTATATCGATATTCGATGACATTTACGACAGCTACAGTACCTTAGAAGAAAGCAAGCTCCTCACCATGGCGATGGAAAGGTCTCTATATATCTATGTGGGCTTGGGTGGTTTTAACAACCCATTAATGTGTTGCTTGATACTAATTCTAGAACAACGCTCTCTATTGTTTTTAGGTGGGATGAACAAGCCGCTGCAGACCTCCCAGGTTACATGAAGTTCTTCTACAGAAAAGTACTCGCAACCATGAAGGTCATTGAAAAAGATTTGGATAATCAAGGAAACAAACATGCAGACTATGTCAAAAAGCTAGTAAGTTGATATCTCATCAATATGTTTAATTAAAGAAAACTAAAGCATTAAATACTCGCATATGATCATTATGTATGGAACACAACTAGCACTATGGTGTGAAGCCTCTGATCGCATTCTGGAATTTATGTAGAGCCACTTGCATGCGTGTACAAATAGATAAAACTAATGAAATCATCAAGACTCTTCATAAATTTTAAATATTTTGACTCATAAACAGTGTACTAGATGTATGGTTTATCTTAATTGTTGGCTTTGTTTCACAAGATCTACAGAACTAATATCACAATATTTGTATTCTTAAAAGGTAGCACCTATACTTATGAAGAGTACGTTTTATTAATTTTCGCTTGTATAAACATCTGCTACGCGAAATATGTGTATGCTGACAATCCACTTCCCCATGGAAAATAAATATATAATTGTACCTATGCAGCTAATTGATGCTACAAACTGCTACTACAACGAGGTGAAATGGCGTGAGGAAAGCCACACACCAGTTACTGTTGAGGAGCATCTGCAATTCTCGGTGCCTAGCAGTTGCTGTATGCATGTTGCATGCCTTGCCTTCACTGTCACAGGAGCGGGCGGAGACGCCATCGAGTGGGGCATGACCTATCCCAAAATCATGCGAGCTTCCTGCGTCATCGGCCGTGTCATCAACGATGTGGCTTCACACGAGGTTACATACTTACAACTGTAAATACATGTCATATTTTATTCACTTGTAGTTTTTGGTTCATGGATAAGTTTGGGATCCTTTTAGTTTTGAAGCTTGTGTGTCTAGAGACTTGTGTGTCTAAGACTCTAAAAATGAATATGTATATATTGTTGTAAATTATAAACTTACTAAACTTTGAAATGTTTTACATGGTAAATCTGGCAATATTATTGTAGTTAAAAAAAATCTGAAACAAGACAGTCCCCTCAGAGAAGTTTGGGAAAATATTTTCGAGAACACCATCTATTTTGGAATGGGGATAATAGCTAACCGGTCATACAAACCACTTGCCATACAATATAGGCTAACTAATAGGAAAATTATTTAACTAGAAAAGCCATATTAATAGAAGGCGCGATCACTTGTTCATGACCCTCTTTTCCCCTCATAAATCAGCGAGAACAAGAACAGTCCTCTGGCGAGAAGCATGTGATGTCAACGGTGGAAGCATGCATGGAGGAGAACAACTACACTACGAAGGAAGATGCATACAAAAAGCTCAAGGAGCTCATAGAGGAGTCATGGATGGACATCATTGAGGAGCTCGTCAAGCCAGCCGCCATGCGGCCAGCAGCGCCGCTCCTAGAGGCGGTGGTGAATTCGACACGGATGTTGGACTTCTTGTACAAGGATCAAGACGCATACACCGATCCACGAGCTCACAAAGTGGTAGTAGATTCTATATATGTAAATCCCATATAGAGAAAGGTATTCAAGTTTGTATATGCAAATAATCATGCTATGAGAAACCATGTAACTTACCACTCATGTATCATGCAATGTATCTACGAGAAAACTATGAGAAAAAAATGTACTTTGCGCAAGCCGAATGATAATTAAGTCTTTCAATTAGCTGGTTTAGCAAGTAGTATCCAGACCAAACATGCATCACACCGTGGACTACTTTACATCTGGACCTGGAGAAGTTGGTGCCTGGCAGCTAGCAACATGTAGGAGCTGCTCTCCTAGCCTGGTCGAGCCAGTCGTACCTACCAAGCGAGGGATGGGAAGTAGAAATTGTTCAACTAGGACCATTGTTTGTAGCGCCTTAGGGTTGAACATTTCCTGAGGCAGTTGACCAATTCTCGGTGCTTTACCTTTTATGGTGTCATGACATACTCTTCGACACATATGTTATCAAATGGTTATCCCTAGGTGTTAGTTGGTTGACCCAAAAAAAGAAAACCAGTCACCTCCTCCACTATTGGATTCATTTAAGTGCTAGATATGGGATCTCACAATGAGAAGTGTTGTAGCGTGTCAAATGTGCCCATGCATCAAATCATTCTATGCCACAATAAATCCTTACTGTTGCAAGTGTTGAAAAATGTTTCACAACACCTACAACATGAATATTCTATGTGTGTAACATATGAACAACACTGGCAAAGACAAAGAATTAAATGCATTTGCAGGAAGTGAAAATCCTCTGGAAGCATATATAAAACCCAAATATTTGTGACATGTGTGGAACATTGCTGGGATACTTGATGTCTACTACACAACCTTTCTTCTTGTAGACTCGTGTTGGGCCTCCAAGTGTAGGGTTTTATAGGACAGTAACAATTTTCCCTCAAGTGGATGACCTAAAGTTTATCAATCCGTGGGAGGCGTAGGATGAAGATGGTCTCTCTCAAACAACCCTGCAACAAAATAACAAAGAGTCTCTTGTGTTCCAACACACCCAATACAATGGTAAATTGTATAGGTGCACTAGTTCGGTGAAGAGATGGTGGAGATACAAGTGTAATATGGAAGGTAGATATAGGTTTTTGTAATATGAAAATATAAAAACAGCAAGGTAACCAATGATAAAAGTGGGCACAAACGGTATTGCAATGTTTGAAAACAAGGCCTAGGGTTCATACTTTCACTAGTGCAAGTTCTCTCAACAATGATAACATAATTGGATCATATAACAATCCCTCAACGTGCAATAAAGAGTCACTCCAAAGTCACTAATAGCGGAGAACAAACGAAGAGATTATTGTAGGATACTAAACCACCTCAAAGTTATTCTTTCTGATAAATCTATTAGGCTATTCCTATAAGTGTCACAAACAGCCCTAGAGTTCGTACTAAAATAACACCTTAATCCACACATCAACCAAAACCCTAATGTCACCTAGATACTCCATTGTCACCGCAAGTATCCGCGGGTTTGATTATACGATATGCATCACACAATCTCAGATTCATCTATTCAAACCAACACAAAGAACTTCAAAGAGGGCCCAAAGTTTCTACCGGAGAGTCAAGACAAAAACGTGTGCCAACCCCTATGCATGAGTTCACAAGGTCACTGAACCCGCAAGTTGATGACCAAAACATACATCAAGTGGATCACGTGAATATCCCATTATCACCACAGATAAGCACATGCAAGACAGACATCAAGTGTTCTCAAATTCTTAAAGACTCAATCCGATAAGATAATTTCAAAAGGAAAACTCAATCCATTACAAGAAGGTAGAGGAGGAGAAACATCATAAGATCCGCGTGAATTGTGCTATTTATCTAGAGATATTTATATGACGTAAAGACAAAAGAAAGCTGACATTTGATGCATCATGCTAAATGGTCATCTCCTTGTCAGTGTCGTGCATTATGTGGATATCGATTGATAGTTACGAGTATAATTTCGGCTACTTGTACACCGAAAGTGTGAGATCGACGATGGTACACCGGAAGGGTGCCTCCACGGCACATGCGTGGAAATAGTCTTGGCCGGTGTGGAAATTTACAAGTCCAATCTGCAATTAATGGTGCGGCAGCGCGCACGGACTTCGATCGGCGGGGTTGTGACTTCTCCGGTAGTCTCTGAAATCTTTTTCTTTTAACCTTCAATTATATCTGAAAGTGATTTGTATATTTTATTATGACCTTTCCTCGTCGGTTGTCCACTCATTTTGTTCTAGAATTCTTCTGTTTTGTGGGTCATTTATAACATGTAGCAGTGGAACGGTATAGACTTCATTCCACTTAGGTTGATTTGATCTAGGAGTAGTATCGAACGACGTACGCCACAAAGTCAGACTATGAACGACGCCACTAATTAAGTCAGAGCATGTACATAAACTTACCCTGGGGGAGGCATCACTCCACTAGATTGAGTAGGACTGGGCGCACCTTGCAGACGTAGTACTACGGATGCTCACTGTAGTACGAATGACGTCGCCAGTAATGAAGTCAGAGCAGGTACATAAAATTACCACTAGCTAGATTGACTATTTTCCATGAACATGTCGAAAATGCGTGGAGAAGTCTCTCACTATATATATGGCGGAAAAAGTTTGCAATCATGCATGCATCCATGCATCTTCCCTCACACAAGACAAGATGCAAATGGAGGACACCACCTCCCACTACTACTTCGTCTGGGCTCTCGCCCTGTCCACCCTCGTGCTTGCAATTACGCGCAGCAAGAAGGCAAACAACAGCCTGCCTCTTCATCTCCCGCCGGGTCCCTGGCAGCTGCCGGTCGTCGGCAGCCTCCACCACCTCGTCGGGAAGCTCCCGCACCAGGCCATGCGCGACCTGGCGCGGCGCCACGGGCCAGTCATGCTGCTCCGGCTCGGCTCAGTGCCCACGCTTGTGCTGTCGTCGCCGGACGCGGCCCGCGAGGTGATGAAGACCCACGACGTGGCGTTCGCCACGCGGCCGCTGACCGCTACCATGAGCGTGCTAACCTGCGGCGGTCGGGACATAATCTTCTCGCCCTACGGCGAATACTGGCGCCAGCTCCGCAAAATCGCCGTCACGGAGCTCCTCACGGCGGTTCGTGTACGCTCCTTCCGGGCCATCCGCGAGGAGGAGGTCGCCACCATGCTGCGGGGGATCGAGTCCGCCGGGCCCATGGTGGAGATGCGCGCGCGGCTGTCCATGCTCGTCGCCGACGGCACGTTCCGCGCCGTCATGGGCGACCGGTGCGACTCCAAGCAGCGCAACCTGTTCCTGCAGGAGCTTAACAGAATAATCGGGCTCGCCACGGGGTTTAACACAGCGGACCTGTGGCCGTCGTGGTGGCTCGCCGGACGGCTTAGCAACGCCCTCCGCTGTGCCAAGGAGAGCCATGCCACCGTGTTTGGGATCATCAAGGGCATCATCCATGAGCATATGGAGAGGAGGACGGAGGGCCAACGCGGCGAGGAAGCCAAGGACGATCTGCTGGACGTGCTCCTCAAAATACACAAGGACGGTGGCGTCGACATGGTTGCCGTCGAAGCGGTCATCTTTGTGAGCATCCATATAGCACAGGATATCTTCTAACCCCTCCTTATTACTCCTACTTGTTGAAAATTCGCCACAAGATTGATAACATAATAACAACTCGAACACACACGCACAAAAACTTTTTTACCAAAGACACGTGTCATGTCTCGTTCTTCACTTTATTTTCTGTTTTCTCGACTCACGGTATTAAAACTGACGCACTACACACTGTGTATATATAGGTGCAGGACGCCACCGACCCAGACCTGAGCACCGAACGGAATCAAACCCAACTCACGATTCCTAAACTGACTCAATCTACTACAGTAGTACTATATACGTCTAACACAACTAGGACACGGACTAGTACTTTCCTAATCTACCTCACACTAGTAGAAAACAGGCTTTCGTCCCAGCTCAATCTACACATTAGTTTCGGTTGCATACGAATCGGGACTAATGTGAGCATTAGTCCCGGTTCGACCGGCTAGGGTGCTGGGTAGGCATTAGTTCTGATTCAAATTTGATCCTTAGTCCCGGTTGGAGCCACAGACTGGGACTAAAGGGGTTTCGAAATTTGTTTTTATTTTTTATTTGTTTTTTTGTGTTTAATTTCTGTCTTAAATTGCTTATATCTTATAGGATATTTGATGTTTTTGAGTGATTTTTTTTTTTGCATTTGATTCAAAATTTTGTCTAGTTTCTGTTTGTGCCATTAGTTTTCAAATTTGAATAATTTAAATATGAATTTGTTTAAATTTGCTTCAAACCCTAGATTGTAAATAATTTGAGTTTAAAAATAGTCTTAAATTTAATTCTTCTTACTCCTAGTCACATGTTAGATTGTTGTCACAGTAAGATTTATTTGATTATTTTGAGAATAAATTATACTACGATTTTATTTAAAACAATATTGTTTTGCTTATATGGTTGTTTTAGTCCTTTAGTTGTTGTTTTCAATTATTTTTAGTTAGTTCTTTATGTACATTTTAACGTGTTGTAGTATGCTTTTGTTAGACAACAGTAGATAATTTTTTTATAATTAATTAATATTAATTTTGCTAAAGTTTTGTATTAATAGTAGTTTAGCCTTTAATAATAGTTGATAGAATTAGTTTTGCTATATTAAAAGTAATTCTTTTTGCCACTTTAATAGAACGTGACTATGTCTTGGTTAACCTTAGTGTTACTAATTAATTATTGTTTTTTAGAATAATAGTTTCAAACTCAAATGGTGATTCATGGTCAAGTTCAACTCATACGATTAATAGGATTGACAGCTTACTATTGTTAGGAAAACAGCAAATGCAGACTTGGAAACTAGGGAAAATAGAACTCGAAAGTTAAGCGTGCTTAGGCTGGAGTAGTGAGAGGATGGGTGACCAGCCGAAAAGTTAGATGATTTAGAATGAGTGGTACCTACTTGAGCAGTGATGAGGGATGATTAGAGATTAAATTATCAAATAATTCACAAATTTAAAAAATCGAGGGATAAAAAAAATAAAAAATAAAATCAGAAAACCAAATTTCAGTAGGCCAAGGTGGAGCTCCAAAAAACGGTCACATGGAGCTCCTTTAGTCTCGGTTCGTAAGTAAACCAGAACTAAAAGTTTTAGAATTTAGTCCCGACCCTTTAGTTCCGGTTCCAGAAGCGGGACTAAAGGCCCTTTGAAATCGGGATTAAAGACCCGTTTTTTACTAGTGTCACGTACGTAGGTCTTGTACTGTTTTTTTCTTTGTGTGGATCTTGTACTCTTGTTGTTGCACGTACATAACTATGCTTTTCTGATCTAATCAACGGCAATGTTGATCACACTACTAATCCTAACTACTCCTTCCATTACCAAATATTTATCTTTCTAGAGATTTCTACAAGTGACTACATACGAAGCAAAATGAGTGAATCTACACTTTAAAATATGTTTACATATATCTGTATGGTGTATTCCTTTTGAAATGTCTAGAAAGATAAATATTTGAGAACAGAGGGAGTAACACATGTGTTGGATTACTAAGAGTACTAACTAAGTGGTGGTTTGACGCACACAGGATATCTTCGCTGCGGGTAGCGAGACGTCGGCGACGGCGCTAGAGTGGGCAATGGCGGAGCTGGTGAAGAACCCAAGGGCGATGATGAAGGCGACGTCGGAGGTGCGGCGGGCCTTCGAGGCCGGTGGAACGGTCGACGAGGGCAGGCTTGGCGAGCTCCCGTACATGCGCCTCGTCATCCGGGAGACATTGCGCCTGCACCCGCCGCTGCCGCTGCTACTGCCACGCGAGTGTCGGGAGCCATGCAAAGTTCTAGGGTTTGACGTGCCCAAGGGCACACATGTGATTATCAACGCCTGGGCGCTCGGCCGTGATGAGGGGTTCTGGGGGGCCGACGCGGCGGAGGAGTTCCAGCCTGAGCGCTTCGAAGCCAGTGCGGGGATGGAGGTGGACTTCACGGGCACGGACTTTGACCTGCTGCCGTTCGGCGCCGGAAGGAGGATGTGCCCTGGGATGGCGTTCGGTCTCGCCAACGTGGAGCTTCCGCTCGCTAGCATGCTGCTACACTTCGATTGGGAGGCGCCGGACATCTCAGACCCGTCCGAGTTCGACATGACTGAGGCGTTCGGCGTCACCGTAAAGCGGAAGGCGAAGCTCCTTCTGCGCCCCTCTCTCCGCGTGCCACTGCCACCCTCTACACCTGGTGGAGTCTAAAATTCGGTGAAATCCGCCCCTACGTACGTTGTTGGTGTCAGTAGCTTTCAACACGCTCCAATCCGCTAGTATGAGTGCGTACTGTTCCTACAAGGTTGAATAAAAATGTAAAGTACATCCAGTTGGATTTTGCTGAACATGCATGTTCCAATGTGCTACAAATAAAGATAGTAGTTAAGTATGGATCGATGTACTATAACAAACCACTTTTGAATTCTTCCAATCTCAATGAATTTTCTTTGTTGCATAAAGACGTTAAAACACTTTCTTTTTTGCTATCTCCACCTCTTCACACGCGTTGTGTCGCTGCTTCGAATCCTGGCCATCCCATCCGCATCCAACAACTACTATTGCAGAATGGGGCTAACAAGACACATTTGTTGAAAATATGAGCAAATTACTACGATATTTAATTCTAATAAACATGAAATAAATCATGACGGCAGTAACATAGATTGTACTAAACATGCTGACTAGCATAGCAAATGAACCGATCAAATCTAGGGCACATACTAGAAACATGAATTCTACCACGACCTCAAACAAGAAGAACAGACTCACATACGGTGCAACGGGAGCAGCACCGCTGGCGTTGATGTTGCCGCCCATGTCGTTGAGAAAGAGGTTGCCGAGGTCGGGGAAGAAGTCGTCGTTGGCGAAGTCATCGCTGGCAGCAGTCGCGCGGGTGCGCTCCCCAAAAACCCAGTCGCCCCTTTCCCGTACAGGATCACAAGAGGCGGGGTTCCGGAGGCCTGTTGTCCCTTCTCGCGGTGCACGTCGGAAGGAGGGATGGAGAAGACTTGCGTGGCAGCGCAATGATCTGGATTGGTGATGCGAAACCATACGATTCGGCGGTGGCTAAGGGTGACGTCTGTCTGACTATATAATGCAGGACGGATAAGTCGTGGAGAAAACACCATGTCCAAGTAACAGCCCCATGATCCAAAAGGATCGGAAACGGCTGACTAATTAACGCATCCATTAATTATTAATTAATGACTTATTAAGTATTCTCGAGCAGCAAAAATATAGACAACAAGCAAAGCTCTGTCCTCGGCTTGTCTCATTCCCGCAACATGCGGCACGTTGTGACGAGGTATGGCGTGGCGAGGCGAGCGAGTAGGTCCCATCTTATCATGCTAATACACGTGGTAGAAGTGCTCACCTTATAAAGAGGTACAACTCTCTCTCAACTTCGGTGGTGGGACTAAACTTTAGTACCACTCACACCACTCACACGTGTGCATGAATGAGCCAAGAGAATTTCAGAATTTTAGTTGGACTTTGGGCCAAAGGCCTATTAGCAAAATCCCAACAATCCCCCACAAAGTGTCATTGGCACATCTCATCATTTAGTTCCAAAACATTGTTTATATACCGATACTCAGTGGAGACTGTAAAGTTGAACTTCCACTCAGAAATTTATCCTACACTAGATCACAACTTGAATAGTGGACTATGCTTTGAACTACAAGTTTTCTGCGATACTAGTTTCACACGAATTCTTGACCGATGCTGGGCTGCCGCAAGGCTTCCCCGTGGGTGGAGCGTATACGTCATACTCCAAGGCCTTTCATAATTTTATTAGAGAACACCCAATTCTCACAGACTGCGACGTTAACAGTCAAATTCATATAGGTGTGTTCCTCGGGAGATGCTCTGCATGGCGACATCTGCTTACCCGAATAAGCCACTTGGCACACATGATGATAAGTATCAACCTGCCATGCAGATCAGGAGAGTATTGCATCTTCATGGAGTGGGACAATTAATATAGGGATACTCTCCTCCCAGTTGACCAACAGCTTGTCTCCCACTTCTACTTCACGGGATCTCCGATCACATAGAGTGGGTTACCACTGTGGAAAACTCATGCGGTTGGTCTCAAACCCATCTCCATCGATGCATTATCAATCACATTACGTGATAAACCCTTTGTGAAGGGATCTGCCAAGTTTTTTGACATTTGGATATAATCCAACGTAATAACTCCAAAGTTCTTCAATTTTCTGACAGATTTCAATCTCCTCTTCACATGCCTTGAGGACATCATATTATCTTTAGAACTGTTTATCTTAACGATCACAGTTTGATTATCACAGTTCATCGCGATAGGGGGTATTGGCTTTTCAACTATAGTTAAGTCCATCAAGAGTTCACGAAGCCACTCTGCTTCAACAATGGCAATGTCTAATGATGTGAGTTCTGATTCCATAGTTGACCTCGTTAAGATGGTCTGCGTGCAAGACTTCGAGGAAACAGTGCCACCACCAAGTGTAAAAACATAACCACTCGTGGTCCTAATCTCATCAGCATCTGATATCCAGTTTGAGTCACTATAACCTTCCAGTACCCTTGGATAACCGGTGTAGTGAATCTCATAGGTCGAAGTGCCTTTCAAGTAGCGCATAACTCTCTCAAGCGCACACAAATGATCATCTCCCGGTTCGACCGATAAAGATCTTCATAGAATATGTAGGAACCGGAGTGATTTCCAGGATTTACGAACCCAGAGGTGTGTTTACGTGTCGTTCATCAACTCTAGTGGTTTTTGTCGATTCTGACCCGTTTCGCGGACTATTACTCACCGTTTTGGGGTCCCGGTGTGATTTCCAGGATTTACGAACCCAGGGGTTCGTTTATGTGTCGGTCATCAAAACTCGAAGTTTTGGCCGATTCTGACCCGTTTCGTGGACTATTACTCACCGTTTTGGGGTCGTGAAGCGATTTCCATAGGTGCTAAACCCCAAGGTGCGCTTACATGTCGGTTATCAGTACTCGCAGTTTTGGCCGATTTTGGCCTGTTTCGTGGAATATTACTCACTGTTTTGGTGTCCCGGAGTGATTTTCAAGACTGATGAACCCCGAGGTGCGTTTACATGCCGGTCATCAACACTCACGGTTTTGGCCGATTCTGGTCTGTTTTGTGGACTATTACTCACTGTTTTGGGGTCCCGGAGTGATTTCCAGGATTTACGAACCCAGGGGTGCGTCTACCTGTCGTTCATCAACACTGGTGGTTTTTGTCGATTCTGACCCGTTTCGCGGACTATTACTCATTGTTTTGGGGTCCCGGTGTGATTTCCAGGATTTACGAACCCAGGGGTTCGTTTATGTGTCGGACATCAACACTCGATGTTTTGGCCGATTGTGAGCCATTTCATGGACTATTACTCACCGTTTTGGGGTCGTGAAGCGATTTCCATAGTTGCTAAACCCCAAGGTGCGCTTACATGTCGGTTATCAGCACTCGTAGTTTCGGCCGAGTTTGGCCTGTTTCATTGAATATTACTCACTGTTTTGGTGTCCCGAAGTGATTTTCAAGACTGACGATCCCCGAGGTGCGTTTACGTGCCGGTCATCAACACTCGCGGTTTTGGCCGATTCTGGTCTGTTTTGTGGACTATTACTCACTGTTTTGGGGTCCCGGAGTGATTTCCAGGATTTACGAACCCAGGGGTGCGTTTACGTGTCGTTCATCAACACTGGTGGTTTTTGAAAATTCTGACCCGTTTCGTGGACTATTACTCACTGTTTTGGGGTCCTGAAGCGATTTCCAGGATTTGCGAACCCAGGGGTGCATTTACGTGTCGGTCATCAACACTCGAAGTTTTGGCCGATTGTGACCCGTTTCGTGGACTATTACTCACCGTTTTGGGGTCGTGAAGCGATTTCCATAGTTGCTAAACCCCAAGGTGCGCTTATGTGTCGGATATCAGCACTCACAGTTTTAGCCGATTTTGGCCTGATTCGTGGACTATTACTCACTGTTTTGGGGTCCCGGAGTGATTTTCAAGATTGACGAACCCAGGGGTGCGTTTACGTGTCGTTCATCAACACTGGTGGTTTTTGTCGATTCTGACCCGTTTCGCGGACTATTACTCACTGTTTTGGGGTCCCGGTGTGATTTCCAGGATTTACGAACCCAGGGGTTCGTTTATGTGTCGGTCATTAACACTCGAAGTTTTGGCCGATTCTGACCCGTTTCGTGTACTATTACTAACCGTTTTGGGGTCGTGAAGCGATTTCCATAGTTCCTAAACCCCAAGGTGCGATTACGTGTCGGTTTTCAGCACTCGCAGATTTGGCCGATTTTAGCCTGTTTCGTGGAATATTACTCACTGTTTTGGTGTCCCGGAGTGATTTTCAAGACTGACGAACCCCGAGGTGCGTTTACGTGCCGGTCATCAACACTCGCGATTTTGGCCGATTCTTGTCTGTTTTGTGGACTATTACTCACTGTTTTGGGGTCCCGTAGTGATTTCCAGGATTTACGAACCCAGGGTTCGTTTACGTGTCGTTCATCAACACTGGTCATCAACACTGGTGGTTTTTGTCGATTCTGACCCGTTTCGTGGACTATTACTCACTGTTTTGGGGTCCTGAAGCGATTTCCAGGATTTGCGAACCCAGGGGTGCATTTACGTGTCGGTCATCAACACTCGAAGTTTTGGCCGATTGTGACCCGTTTCGTGGACTATTACTCACCGTTTTGGGGTCGTGAAGCGATTTACATAGTTGCTAAACCCCAAGGTGCGTTTATGTGTCGGATATCAGCACTCACAGTTTTAGCCGATTTTGGCCTGATT
>LR738713.1:3363815-3377036 GCA_902687465.1 Secale cereale | reverse complement strand
GAAGAGATGGTGGAGATACAAGTGTAATATGGAAGGTAGATATAGGTTTTTGTAATATGAAAATATAAAAACAGCAAGGTAACCAATGATAAAAGTGGGCACAAACGGTATTGCAATGTTTGAAAACAAGGCCTAGGGTTCATACTTTCACTAGTGCAAGTTCTCTCAACAATGATAACATAATTGGATCATATAACAATCCCTCAACGTGCAATAAAGAGTCACTCCAAAGTCACTAATAGCGGAGAACAAACGAAGAGATTATTGTAGGATACTAAACCACCTCAAAGTTATTCTTTCTGATAAATCTATTAGGCTATTCCTATAAGTGTCACAAACAGCCCTAGAGTTCGTACTAAAATAACACCTTAATCCACACATCAACCAAAACCCTAATGTCACCTAGATACTCCATTGTCACCGCAAGTATCCGCGGGTTTGATTATACGATATGCATCACACAATCTCAGATTCATCTATTCAAACCAACACAAAGAACTTCAAAGAGGGCCCAAAGTTTCTACCGGAGAGTCAAGACAAAAACGTGTGCCAACCCCTATGCATGAGTTCACAAGGTCACTGAACCCGCAAGTTGATGACCAAAACATACATCAAGTGGATCACGTGAATATCCCATTATCACCACAGATAAGCACATGCAAGACAGACATCAAGTGTTCTCAAATTCTTAAAGACTCAATCCGATAAGATAATTTCAAAAGGAAAACTCAATCCATTACAAGAAGGTAGAGGAGGAGAAACATCATAAGATCCGCGTGAATTGTGCTATTTATCTAGAGATATTTATATGACGTAAAGACAAAAGAAAGCTGACATTTGATGCATCGTGCTAAATGGTCATCTCCTTGTCAGTGTCGTGCATTATGTGGATATCGATTGATAGTTACGAGTATAATTTCGGCTACTTGTACACCGAAAGTGTGAGATCGACGATGGTACACCGGAAGGGTGCCTCCACGGCACATGCGTGGAAATAGTCTTGGCCGGTGTGGAAATTTACAAGTCCAATCTGCAATTAATGGTGCGGCAGCGCGCACGGACTTCGATCGGCGGGGTTGTGACTTCTCCGGTAGTCTCTGAAATCTTTTTCTTTTAACCTTCAATTATATCTGAAAGTGATTTGTATATTTTATTATGACCTTTCCTCGTCGGTTGTCCACTCATTTTGTTCTAGAATTCTTCTGTTTTGTGGGTCATTTATAACATGTAGCAGTGGAACGGTATAGACTTCATTCCACTTAGGTTGATTTGATCTAGGAGTAGTATCGAACGACGTACGCCACAAAGTCAGACTATGAACGACGCCACTAATTAAGTCAGAGCATGTACATAAACTTACCCTGGGGGAGGCATCACTCCACTAGATTGAGTAGGACTGGGCGCACCTTGCAGACGTAGTACTACGGATGCTCACTGTAGTACGAATGACGTCGCCAGTAATGAAGTCAGAGCAGGTACATAAAATTACCACTAGCTAGATTGACTATTTTCCATGAACATGTCGAAAATGCGTGGAGAAGTCTCTCACTATATATATGGCGGAAAAAGTTTGCAATCATGCATGCATCCATGCATCTTCCCTCACACAAGACAAGATGCAAATGGAGGACACCACCTCCCACTACTACTTCGTCTGGGCTCTCGCCCTGTCCACCCTCGTGCTTGCAATTACGCGCAGCAAGAAGGCAAACAACAGCCTGCCTCTTCATCTCCCGCCGGGTCCCTGGCAGCTGCCGGTCGTCGGCAGCCTCCACCACCTCGTCGGGAAGCTCCCGCACCAGGCCATGCGCGACCTGGCGCGGCGCCACGGGCCAGTCATGCTGCTCCGGCTCGGCTCAGTGCCCACGCTTGTGCTGTCGTCGCCGGACGCGGCCCGCGAGGTGATGAAGACCCACGACGTGGCGTTCGCCACGCGGCCGCTGACCGCTACCATGAGCGTGCTAACCTGCGGCGGTCGGGACATAATCTTCTCGCCCTACGGCGAATACTGGCGCCAGCTCCGCAAAATCGCCGTCACGGAGCTCCTCACGGCGGTTCGTGTACGCTCCTTCCGGGCCATCCGCGAGGAGGAGGTCGCCACCATGCTGCGGGGGATCGAGTCCGCCGGGCCCATGGTGGAGATGCGCGCGCGGCTGTCCATGCTCGTCGCCGACGGCACGTTCCGCGCCGTCATGGGCGACCGGTGCGACTCCAAGCAGCGCAACCTGTTCCTGCAGGAGCTTAACAGAATAATCGGGCTCGCCACGGGGTTTAACACAGCGGACCTGTGGCCGTCGTGGTGGCTCGCCGGACGGCTTAGCAACGCCCTCCGCTGTGCCAAGGAGAGCCATGCCACCGTGTTTGGGATCATCAAGGGCATCATCCATGAGCATATGGAGAGGAGGACGGAGGGCCAACGCGGCGAGGAAGCCAAGGACGATCTGCTGGACGTGCTCCTCAAAATACACAAGGACGGTGGCGTCGACATGGTTGCCGTCGAAGCGGTCATCTTTGTGAGCATCCATATAGCACAGGATATCTTCTAACCCCTCCTTATTACTCCTACTTGTTGAAAATTCGCCACAAGATTGATAACATAATAACAACTCGAACACACACGCACAAAAACTTTTTTACCAAAGACACGTGTCATGTCTCGTTCTTCACTTTATTTTCTGTTTTCTCGACTCACGGTATTAAAACTGACGCACTACACACTGTGTATATATAGGTGCAGGACGCCACCGACCCAGACCTGAGCACCGAACGGAATCAAACCCAACTCACGATTCCTAAACTGACTCAATCTACTACAGTAGTACTATATACGTCTAACACAACTAGGACACGGACTAGTACTTTCCTAATCCCAGCTCAATCTACACATTAGTTTCGGTTGCATACGAATCGGGACTAATGTGAGCATTAGTCCCGGTTCGACCGGCTAGGGTGCTGGGTAGGCATTAGTTCTGATTTAAATTTGATCTTTAGTCCCGGTTGGAGCCACAGACTGGGACTAAAGGGGTTTTGAAATTTGTTTTTATTTTTTATTTGTTTTTTTTGTGTTTAATTTCTGTCTTAAATTGCTTATATCTTGTAGGATATTTGATGTTTTTGAGTGATATTTTTTGCATTTGATTCAAAATTTTGTCTAGTTTCTGTTTGTGCCATTAGTTTTCAAATTTGAATAATTTAAATATGAATTTATTTAAATTTGCTTCAAACCCTAGATTGTAAATAATTTGAGTTTAAAAATAGTTTTAAATTTAATTCTTCTTACTCCTAGTCACATGTTAGATTGTTGTCACAGTAAGATTTATTTGATTATTTTGAGAATAAATTATATTACGATTTTATTTAAAACAATATTGTTTTGCTTATATGGTTGTTTTAGTCCTTTAGTTGTTGTTTTCAATTATTTTTAGTTAGTTCTTTATGTACATTTTAACGTGTTGTAGTATGCTTTTGTTAGACAACAGTAGATAATTTTTTTATAATTAATTAATATTAATTTAGCTAAAGTTTTGTATTAATAGTAGTTTAGCCTTTAATAATAGTTGATAGAATTAGTTTTCCTATATTAAAAGTAATTCTTTTTGCCACTTTAATAGAACGTGACTATGTCTTGGTTAACCTTAGTGTTACTAATTAATTATTGTTTTTTAGAATAATAGTTTCAAACTCAAACGGTGATTCATGGTCAAGTTCAACTCATACGATTAATAGGATTGACAGCTTACTATTGTCAGGAAAACAACAAATGCAGACTTGGAAACTAGGGAAAATAGAACTCGAAAGTTAGGCGTGCTTAGGCTGGAGTAGTGAGAGGATGGGTGACCAGCCGAAAAGTTAGATGATTTAGAATGAGTGGTACCTACTTGAGCAGTGATGAGGGATGATTAGAGATTAAATTATCAAATAATTCACAAATTAAAAAATCGAGGGATAAAAAAAATAAAAAATAAAATCAGAAAACCAAATTTCAGTAGGCCAAGGTGGAGCTCCAAAAAACGGTCACATGGAGCTCCTTTAGTCTCGGTTCGTAAGTAAACCAGAACTAAAAGTTTTAGACTTTAGTCCCGACCCTTTAGTTCCGGTTTCAGAACCGGGACTAAAGGCCCTCTGGAATCGGGATTAAAGACCCGTTTTTTACTAGTGTCACGTACGTAGGTCTTGTACTGTTTTTTTTTGTGTGTGTGTGGATCTTGTACTCTTGTTGTTGCACGTACATAACTGTGCTTTTCTGATCTAATCAACGGCAATGTTGATCACACTACTAATCCTAACTACTCCTTCCATTACCAAATATTTATCTTTCTAGAGATTTCAATAAGTGACTACATACGAAGCAAAATGAGTGAATTTACACTTTAAAATATGTTTACATACATCTGTATGGTGTAGTCCTTTTGAAATGTCTAGAAAGACAAATATTTGAGAACAGAGGGAGTAACACATGTGTTGGATTACTAAGAGTACTAACTAAGTGGTGGTTTGACGCACACAGGATATCTTCGCTGCGGGTAGCGAGACGTCGGCGACGGCGCTAGAGTGGGCAATGGCAGAGCTGGTGAAGAACCCAAGGGCGATGATGAAGGCGACGTCGGAGGTGCGGCGGGCCTTCGAGGCCGGTGGAACGGTCGACGAGGGCAGGCTTGGCGAGCTCCCGTACATGCGCCTCGTCATCCGGGAGACATTGCGCCTGCACCCGCCGTTGCCGCTGCTGCTGCCACACGAGTGTCGGGAGCCATGCAAAGTTCTAGGGTTTGACGTGCCCAAGGGCACACATGTGATTATCAACGCCTGGGCGCTCGGCCGTGATGAGGGGTTCTGGGGGGCCGACGCGGCGGAGGAGTTCCAGCCTGAGCGCTTCGAAGCCGGTGCGGGGATGGAGGTGGACTTCACGGGCACGGACTTTTACCTGCTGCCGTTCGGCGCCGGGAGGAGGATGTGCCCTGGCATGGCGTTCGGTCTCGCCAACGTGGAGCTTCCGCTCGCTAGCATGCTGCTACACTTCGATTGGGAGGCGTCGGACATCTCAGACCCGTCCGAGTTCGACATGACTGAGGCGTTCGGCGTCACCGTAAAGCGGAAGGCGAAGCTCCTTCTGCGCCCCTCTCTCCGCGTGCCACTGCCACCCTCTACACCTGGTGGAGTCTAAAATTCGGTGAAATTCGTCCCTACGTACGTTGTTGGTGTCAGTAGCTTTCAACACGCTCCAATCCGCTAGTATGAGTGCGTACTGTTCCTACAAGGTTGAATAAAAATGTAAAGTACATCCAGTTGGATTTTGCTGAACATGCATGTTCCAATGTGCTACAAATAAAGATAGTAGTTAAGTATGGATCGATGTACTATAACAAACCACTTTTGAATTCTTCCAATCTCAATGAATTTTCTTTGTTGCATAAAGACGTTAAAACACTTTCTTTTTTGCTATCTCCATCTCTTCACACACGTTGTGTCGCTGCTTCGAATGCTGGCCATCCCATCTGCATCCAACAACTACTATTGCAGAATGGGGCTAACAAGACACATTTGTTGAAAATATGAGCAAATTACTACGATATTTAATTCTAATAAACATGAAATAAATCATGACGGCAGTAACATAGATTGTACTAAACATGCTGACTAGCATAGCAAATGAAAACCGATCAAATCTAGGACACATACTAGAAACATGAATTCTACCACGACCTCGAACAAGAAGAACAGACTCACATACGGTGCAACGGGAGCAGCACCGCCGGCGTTGATGTTGCCGCCCATGTCGTTGAGGAAGAGGTTGCCGAGGTCGGGGAAGAAGTCGTCGTTGGCGAAGTCATCGCTGGCAGCAGTCGCGCGGGTGCGCTCCCCAAAAACCCAATCGCCCTTTCCCGTACAGGATCACAAGAGGCGGGGTTCCGGAGGCCTGCTGTCCCTTCTCGCGGTGCACGTCGGAAGGAGGGATGGAGAAGACTTGCGTGGCAGCGCAATGATCTGGATTGGTGATGCGAAACCATACGATTCGGCGGTGGCTAGGGGTGACGTCTGTCTGACTATATAATGCAGGACGGATAAGTCGTGGAGAAAACACCATGTCCAAGTAACAGCCCCATGATCCAAAAGGATCGGAAACGGCTGACTAATTAACGCATCCATTAATTATTAATTAATGACTTATTAAGTATTCTCGAGCAGCAAAAATATAGACAACATGCAAAGCTCTGTCCTCGGCTTGTCTCATTCCCGCAACATGCGGCACGTTGTGACGAGGTATGGCGTGGCGAGGCGAGCGAGTAGGTCCCATCTTCTCATGCTAATACACGTGGTAGAAGAGCTCACCTTATAAAGAGGTACAACTCTCTCTCAACTTCGGTGGTGGGACTAAACTTTAGTACCACTCACAGCACTCACACGTGTGCATGAATGAGCCAAGAGAATTTCAGAATTTTAGTTGGACTTTGGGCCAAAGGCCTATTAGCAAAATCCCAACAATCCCCCACAAAGTGTCATTGGCACATCTCATCATTTAGTTCCAAAACATTGTTTATATACCGATACTCAGTGGAGACTGTAAAGTTGAACTTCCACTCAGAAATTTATCCTACACTAGATCACAACTTGAATAGTGGACTATGCTTTGAACTACAAGTTTTCTGCGATACTAGTTTCACACGAATTCTTGACTGATGCTGGGCTGCCGCAAGGCTTCCCCGTGGGTGGAACGTATACGTCATACTCCAAGGCCTTTCATAATTTTATTAGAGAACACCCAATTCTCACAGACTGCGACGTTAACAGTCAAATTCATATAGGTGTGTTCCTCGGGAGATGCTCTGCATGGCGACATCTGCTTACCCGAATAAGCCACCTGGCACACATGAAGATAAGTATCAACCTGCCATGCAGATCAGGAGAGTATTGCATCTTCACGGAGTGGGACAATTAATATAGGGATACTCTCCTCCCAGTTGACCAACAGCTTGTCTCCCACTTCTACTTCACGGGATCTCCGATCACATAGAGTGGGTTACCACTGTGGAAAACTCATGCGGTTGGTCTCAAACCCATCTCCATCGATGCATTATCAATCACATTACGTGATAAACCCTTTGTGAAGGGATCTGCCAAGTTTTTTGACATTTGGATATAATCCAACGTAATAACTCCAAAGTTCTTCAAATTTCTGACAGATTTCAATCTCCTCTTCACATGCCTTGAGGACTTCATATTCTTTAGAACTGTTTATCTTAACGATCACAGTTTGATTATCACAGTTCATCGCGATAGGGGGTATTGGCTTTTCAACTATAGTTAAGTCCATCAAGAGTTCACGAAGCCACTCTGCTTCAACAATGGCAATGTCTAATGATGTGAGTTCTGATTCCATAGTTGACCTCGTTAAGATGGTCTGCTTGCAAGACTTCCAGGAAACAGTGCCACCACCAAGTGTAAAAACATAACCACTCGTGGCCCTAATCTCATCAGCATCAGATATCCAGTTTGAGTCACTATAACCTTCCAGTACCCTTGGATAACCGGTGTAGTGAATCTCATAGCTCGAAGTGCCTTTCAAGTAGCGCATAACTCTCTCAAGCGCACACAAATGATCATCTCCCGGTTTTGACACAAACCGGCTTAGTTTCCTCACAACGAACGAGATGTCAGGCCTCGTGGCACTCGCCAAATACATAAGCAAGCCAATAATCTGAGAGTATCTTAGTTGATCTCTAGCAATCTGTCAATTCTTTCGAAGCAACACACTAGCATCATATGGAGTTGGAGAAGGTTGGCAGTCGCTATACCCAAAACGGCTCAAGACCTTTTTCACATAATGAGACTGAAGCAGTGTAATCCCACCATTCTCCTCTCTCAAGAGCTTGATGTTTAAGATAGCATCAACTACTCCTAGATACTTCATCTCCAAACAGCGAGATAAGAAATCCTTAACCTCCTTGATTAAATCAAGTTTGGTTCCAGTGAGATAAGAAATCCTTAACCTTCTTGATTAAATCAAGTTTGGTTCCAAAGATCAGTATGTCATCGACATACAGACAAAGAATAACTCATTCGCCCCAGGGGTGCGTTTATGTGTCGGTCATCAAAACTCGAAGTTTTGGCCGATTCTGACCCGTTTCGTGGACTATTACTCACCGTTTTGGGGTCCTGAAGCGATTTCCATAGTTGCTAAACCCCAAGGTGCGCTTACGTGTCGGTTATCGGCACTCGCAGTTTTGGCCTGTTTCGTGGACTATTACTCCCTGCTTTGGTGTCCCGGAGTGATTTTCAAGATTGACGAACCCCGGGGTGCGTTTACGTGTCGGTCATCAACACTCGCGGTTTTGGCCGATTCTGGCCTGTTTTGTCGACTATTACTCACAGTTTTGGGGTCCTGGAGTGATTTCCAGGATTTACGATCCCAGGGGTGCGTTTACGTGTCGTTCATCAACACTAGTGGTTTTTGTCGATTCTGACCCGTTTATGTCTCGCACCTTGGGATTTACGAACCCAGGGTGCGTTTATGTGTCGGTCATCAACACTCGAAGTTTTGGCCGATTCTGACCCGTTTCGTGGACTTTTACTCACCGTTTTGGGGTCCTGAAGCGATTTCCCTAGTTGCTAAACCCCAAGGTTCGCTTACGTGTCGGTTATCAGCACTCGCAGTTTTGGCCGATTTTGGCCTGTTTCGTGGACTATTACTCCCTGTTTTGATGTCCCGGAGTGATTTTCAAGACTGACGAACCACGGGGTGCCTTTACGTGTCGGTCATCAACACTCGTGGTTTTGGCCGATTCTGACATGTTTTGTGGACTATTACTCACTGTTTTGGTGTCCCGGAGTGATTTCCAGGATTTAGGAACCCAGGGCTGCGTTTATGTGTCGGTCATCAACACTCGAAGTTTTGGCCGATTCTGACACGTTTCGTGGACTATTACTCACCGTTTTGGGGTCCTGAAGCGATTTCCATAGTTGCTAAACCCCAAGGTGCGCTTACGTGTCGGTTATCAACATTCACAGTTTTGGCCGATTTTGGCCTGTTTCGTGGAATATTACTCACTGTTTTGGTGTCCCGGAGTGATTTTCAGGATTGACGAACCACGGGGTGCCTTTACGTGTCGGTCATTAACACACGCGGTTTTGGCCGATTCTGACCCGTTTCGTGGACTATTACTCACTGTTTTGGGGTCCCCGAGTGATTTCCAGGGTTTACGAACCCAGGGGTGCGTTTACGTGTCGTTCATCAACACTAGTGGTTTTTGTCGATTCTGACCCGTTTCGTGGACTATTACTCACTGTTTTGGAGTCTTCGAGTAATTTCCAGGATTTACGAACCCAGGGGTGCGTTTATGTTTCGGTCATCAACACTCGAAGTTTTGGCCGATTCTGACCCGTTTCGTGGACTATTACTCACCGTTTTGGGGTCCTGAAGCGATTTCCATAGTTGTTAAACTCCTAGGTGCGCTTATGTGTCGGTTATCAGCACTCGCAGTTTTGGCCGATTTTGGCCTTTTTCGTGGACTATTACTCACTGTTTTGGGGTCCCGAAGTGATTTTCAAGATTAACGAACCACGGGGTGCCTTTACGTGTCGGTCATCAACACTCGCGGTTTTGGCCGATTCTAGCATCTTTTGTGGACTGTTTCTCACTGTCTTGGGGTCCCGGAGTGATTTCCAGGATTTACGATCCCAGGGGTGCGTTTACGTGTCGTTCATCAACACTAGTGGTTTTTGTCAATTCTGACCCGTTTCGTAAAACGCATGAAGAAACTCCATAGTGATGGACTTTTGGAATCACTTGATTATGAATCACTTGGTGCTTGTGAACCATGCCTCATGGGCAAGATGACTAAAACTCCGTTCTCCGGAACCATGGAGCGAGCAACAGATTTGTTGGAAATCATACATACTGATGTATGTGGACCAATGAGTGTTGAAGCACGCGGCGGGTATCGTTATTTTCTGACCTTCACTGATGATTTGAGCAGATATGGGTATATCTACTTAATGAAGCACAAGTCTGAAACATTTGAAAAGTTCAAAGAATTTCAGAGTGAAGTAGAGAATCATCGTAACAAGAAAATAAAGTTTCTACGATCTGATCGTGGGGGAGAATATTTGAGTTATGAGTTTGGTCTTCATTTGAAACAATGTGGAATAGTTTCACAACTCACGCCACCCGGAACACCACAGCGTAATGGTGTGTCCGAACATCATAACCGTACTTTATTAGATATGGTGCGATCAATGATGTCTCTTACCGATCTACCACTATCGCTTTTGGGGTTATGCATTAGAGACAGCTACATTCACGTTAAATAGGGCACCATCTAAATCCGTCGATGCGACACCTTTTGAACTATGGTTTGGCAAGAAACCAAAGTTGTCGTTTCTTAAAGTTTGGGGCTGCGATGTTTATGTGAAAAAGCTTCAACCTGATAAGCTCGAACCCAAGTCAGAGAAATGTGTCTTCATAGGATACCCAAAAGAGACTGTTGGGTACACCTTCTATCACAGATCCGAAGGCAAGATATTCGTTGCTAAGAATGGATCCTTTCTAGAGAAAGAGTTTCTCTCGAAAGAAGTGAGTGGGACGAAAGTAGAACTTGATGAGGTAATTGTACCTTCTCCCGGATTGGAAAGTAGTACATCACAGAAAATTGTTCCAGTGATTCCTACACCAATCAGTGAGGAAGTTAATGATGATGATCATGAAACTTTGGATCAAATTTCTGCTGAACGTCGTAGATCAACCAGAGTACGTTCCACACCAGAAGTGGTACGGCAACCCAGTTCTGGAAATCATGTTACTAGACCATGATGAACCTACGAACTATGAGGAAGCGATGATGAGCCCAGATTCCGCAAAATGGCTTGAAGCCATGAAATCTGAGATGGGATCCATGTATGAGAACAAAGTATGGACTTTGGTTGACTTGCCCGATGATCGGCAGGCCATCGAAAATAAATGGATCTTCAAGAGGAAGACCGACGCAGACGGTAATGTTACTGTTTACAAAGATCGACTTGTTGCGAAAGGTTTTCGACAAGTTCAAGGAGTTGACTACGATGAGACTTTCTCACCTGTAGCGATGCTTAAAGTCTGTCCGAATCATGTTAGCAATTGCCGCATTTTATGATTATGAAATCTGGCAAATGGATGTCAAAACTGCATTCCTGAATGGATATCTCAAAGAAGAGTTGTATATGATGCAACCAGAAGGTTTTGTCGATCCAAAAGGTGCTAACAAAGTATGCAAGCTCCAGCGATCCATCTATGGACTGGTGCAAGCATCTCGGAGTTGGAATATACGCTTTGATGAGGTGATCAAAGCATATGGTTTTATACAGACTTTTGGAGAAGCCTGTATTTACAAGAAAGTGAGTGGGAGCTCTGTAGCATTTCTAATATTATATGTGGATGACATATTGTTGATTGGAAATGATATAGAATTTCTGGACAACATAAAAGGATACTTGAATAAGAGTTTTTCAATGAAAGACCTCGGTGAAGCTGCTTATATATTAGGCATCAAGATCTATAGAGATAGATCAAGACGCTTAATTGGACTTTCACAAAGCACATACCTTGATAAGATTTTTAAGAAGTACAAAATGGATCAGTCAAAGAAAGGGTTCTTGCCTGTATTACAAGGTATGAAGTTGAGTAAGACTCAATGCCCGACCACAGCAAAAATATAGAGAGAATGAAAGTCATTCCCTATGCCTCAGCCATAGGTTCTATAAAGTATGCCATGCTGTGTACCAAACATGTTGTGTACATTGCCATGAGTTTGTCAAGGGGGTACAATAGTGATCCAGGAGTAGATCACTGTACAGCGGTCAAAATTATCCTTAGTAACTGGATGACTAAGGAAATGTTTCTCGATTATGGAGGTAATAAAGAGTTCGTCGTAAAGGGTTACGCCGATGCAAGCTTTGACACTAAATCCAGATGACTCTAAGTATCAATCTGGATGCGTATTGAAAGTGGGAGCAATTAGCTAGAGTAGCTCTATGCAGAGCATTGTAGACATAGAAATTTGCGAAATACATACGGATCTGAATGTGACAGACCCGTTGACTAAACTTCTCTCGCAAGCAAAACATGATCACACCTTATTACTCTTGGGTATTAATCACATAGCAATGTGAACTAGATTATTGACTCTAGTAAACCCTTTGGGTGTTGGTCACATGGCGATGTGAACTATGGGTGTTATTCACATAACGATGTGAACTATCGGTATTAAATCACATGGCGATGTGAGCTAGATTATTGACTCTAGTGCAAGTGAGAGACTGAAGGAAATATGCCCTAGAGGCAATAATAAAGTTGTTATTTATATTTACTTATATCATGATAAATGTTTATTATTTTGTATTAACGGGAAACTTGGTACATGTGTGAATACATAGACAAAACAATATGTCCCTAGTATGCCTCTACTAGACTAGCTCATTGATCAAAGATGGTTATGTTTCCTAGCCATAGACATGAGTTGTCATTTGATCAACGGGATCACATCATTAGGAGAATGATGTGATGGACAAGACCCATCCGTTAGCATAGCACTATGATCGTTTAGTTTTACTGCTATTGCTTTCTTCATGACTTATACATGTTCCTATGACTATGAGATTATGCAACTCCCGAATACCGTAGGAACACCTTGTGTGCTATCAAACGTCACAACGTAACTGGGTGATCATAAAGATGCTCTACAGGTGTCTCCGAAAGTATTCGTGGTGTTGGCATAGATCAAGATTAGGATTTGTCACTCCGAGTGTCGGAGAGGTATCTCTGGGCCCTCTCGGTAACACACATCACAATAAGCCTTGCAAGCAAAAGACTAATGAGTTAGTCACGAGATGATGTGTTATGGAACGAGTAAAGAGACTTGCCGGTAACGAGATTAAACTAGGTATAGAGATACCGACGATCGAATCTCGGGCAATTCTGGCTTGTTTTGTGGACTATTACTCACTGTTTTGGGGTCATGGAGTGCTTTCTAGGATTTACGAACCCATGGGTGCGTTTACGTGTCGTTCATCAACACTAGTGGTTTTTGTCGATTCTGACCCGTTTCGTGGACTATTACTCACCGTTTTGGGGTCCTGAAGCGATTTCCATAGTTGCTAAACCCCAAGGTGCGCTTACGTGTCGGTTATCAGCATTCACAGTTTTGGCCGATTTTGGGCTGTTTCGTGGAATATTACTCACTGTTTTGGTGTCCC
>LR738713.1:3290984-3363586 GCA_902687465.1 Secale cereale | reverse complement strand
ACTCACTGTTTTGGGGTCCCGGAGTGATTTCCAGGATTTACGAACCCAGGGGTGCGTTTACGTGTCGTTCATCAACACTAGTGGTTTTTGTCGATTCTGACCCGTTTATGTGTCGCACCTTGGGATTTACGAACCCAGGGGTGTGTTTATGTGTCGGTCATCAACACTCGAAGTTTTGGCCGATTCTGACCCGTTTCGTGGACTATTACTCACCGTTTTGGGGTCCTGAAGCGATTTCCATAGTTGCTAAACCCCAAGGTGCGCTTACGTGTCGGTTATCAGCACTCGCAGTTTTGGCCGATTTTGGCCTGTTTCGTGGACTATTACTCCTTGTTTTGGTGTCCCGGACTGATTTTCAAGACTGACAAACCACGGGGTGCCTTTACGTGTCGGTCATCAACACTCGCGGTTTTGGCCGATTCTGGCATCTTTTGTGGACTATTACTCACTATTTTGGGGTCCCGGAGTGATTTCCAGGATTTACGAACCTAGGGGTGCGTTTACGTGTCGTTCATTAACACTGGTGGTTTTTGTCGATTCTGACCCGTTTCGTGGACTATTACTCACTGTTTTGCGGTCCCGGGGTGATTTGCAGGATTTACGAACCCAGGGGTGCGTTTACGTGTCGTTCATCAACACTGGTGGTTTTTGTCGATTCTGACCCGTTTCATGGACTATTAGTCATCGTTTTGGGGTCCTGAAGCGATTTCCATAGCTGCTAAACCCCAAGGTGCGCTTATGTGTCGGTTATCAGCACTCGCAGGTTTCGCCGATTTTGGCCTCTTTCGTGGAATATTACTCACTGTTTTGGGGTCCCGGAGTGATTTTAAAGATTAACGAACCCCGGGGTGCGTTTACGTGTCGGTCATCAACACTCGCGGTTTTGGCCGATTCTGGCCTGTTTTGTGGACTATTACTCACTGCTTTGGAGTCCCGGAGTGATTTCCAGGATTTACGAACCCAAGGGTGCGTTTATGTGTCGGTCATCAACACTCGAAGTTTTGGCCGATTCTGACCCGTTTCGTGGACTATTACTCACCGTTTTGGGGTCCTGAAACGATTTGCATAGTTGCTAAACCCCAAGGTGCACTTACATGTCGGTTATCAGCACTCGCAGTTTTGGCCGATTTTGGCCTGTTTCGTGGACTATTACTCCCTGTTTTGAAATCCCGGAGTGATTTTCAAGATTGACGAACCCGGGGTGCGTTTACGTGTCGGTCATCAACACTCGCAGTTTTGGCCGATTCTGGCCTGTTTTGTGGACTATTACTCACTGTTTTGGGGTCCCGGAGTGATTTCCAGGATTTACGATCCCAGGGGTGCGTTTACGTGTCGTTCATCAAAACTAGTGGTTTTTGTCGATTCTGACCCGTTTATGTGTCACACCTTGGGATTTACGAAAGCAGGGGTGCGTTTATGTGTCGGTCATTAACACTCGAAGTTTTGGCCGATTCTGACCCGTTTCGTGGACTATTACTCACCGTTTTGGGGTCCTGAAGCAATTTCCATAGTTGCTAAACCCCAAGGTGCGCTTACGTGTCGGTTATCAGCATTCACAGTTTTGGTCGATTTTGGCCTGTTTCGTGGAATATTACTCACTGTTTTGGTGTCCGGAGTGATTTTCAAGATTGACGAACCACGGGGTGCCTTTACATGTCGGTCATCAATACTCGCGGTTTTAGCCAATTCTGGCCTGTTTTGTGGACTATTACTCACTGTTTTGGGGTCCCGGAGTGCTTTCCAGGATTTACGAACCCATGGGTGCGTTTACTTGTCGTTCATCAACACTACTGATTTTTTTCTATTCTGACCCGTTTCGTGGACTATTACTCACCGTTTTGGGGTCCTGAAGCGATTTCCATAGTTGCTAAACCCCAAGGTGCGCTTACGTGTCGGTTATCAACATTCACAGTTTTGGCCGATTTTGGGCTATTTCGTAGAATATTACTCACTGTTTTGGTGTCCCGGAGTGATTTTCAAGATTGACGAACCAGGGGGTGCCTTTACGTGTCGGACATCTGACGAGGTTACAGACCTGGGGTAGGTTCATAGGCCTGACCTAAAGGCCCCTCCCAAGGTCACTACCCTAGGAGATCAAAAGACAAGACTCACGAAGGTAGAGACAGTCGACTGGAACGGTCCAAGGTGACACTTCACTCGACTGACTCAAGTACCCAGGACGACTCAACTCCACTCGACTGGATCAAGCACTCGACCCCCGAGGACTAAACGCCTCTCGGGCGGCAACGGTCATATATTTACTCACTGTAGTAAACCCCATAATTACCCTTTATTGCAGGCGTTACGCGTTACCAGTAACGCCTGCCTTTATGTACCTTTAAGCCCTTGGTAACGTGGAGCATGGCTGGGGTCCTGGCATATTATATAAGCCACCCCCTCCTCCAGAACAAGGGTTCGCACCTCTGTAACACATACATACGTACATCACTCGACCAAGCCTCCGGGCACGAGACGTAGGGCTTTTACTTCCTCCGAGAGGGGCCTGAACTCGCAAAACACTCTGTGTACAACTGCGCCATAGCTAGGACCTTGCCTCTCCATTCCTACCCCCTACCCTCACTGTCAGATCTAGTACCACGACAGTTGGCGCCCACCTTGGGGCCGGCGTCTTAGCGACATATTGGTGAAGTTGCAATCCATTCCCCGACCTCTTTCATCATGGTGTCAGGCGGCGTTTTTGCGTCGGGCCGCGAGATCAGGCTCGGCGCACTGATCTTCGTCGCCGACAACTCCGCGTGGCTTCAGGATTCCCCGCTCGACGTCGAGGCCCTGCCTGCTCGTGGAGCCACACACTTTTGCGCCGGAGCCGGCGGCGTCCTCCTTCTCCAGCCGTCGACCCGGTACTCATCTTCCATCATCCCCGCTGGACGCCGCCGTAAGCGATCCGGTCGCACGCGGCTCCAGCGGTGGGTGAAACACGCGGCGGCTCGTCAAACGGCCATCCCGCAAGTCGCGGCCATCGAGCCCGACGGTTACCTTTACGGGCCGGCCGATCAGTCGACCGAGCTCGAAGATTCCGTTTCCGAGTGCGGGAGCAGCGACCCCATGGCGGAAATACTCATGGTCGATCCGCGCCGTAGCCCGCCAGGTTTCCTCGCGGGGAGAACGGCGGCAGCGGTGGCGATCGAGCGCACGACAACGATGGCTACGTCCCTCAGACCCTCACCTCCGAGCATAGGGCTGAGCTTTGTCGCCGCAACGGAGATGCGCTCTTCACCCCCATCGTGGGGGATTCCCCAGAAGCTTTGGCCCTCGAAGCCACGCGCGTGGCCACTTTGGCCGAGCGCGCGCGCCTGGAAAACATACAACGTTCACTCGACGAACAAGCCCGCCGACTTGTAATGCCCCAGATGTAATACTTTCCCTTTTGGGTATATAATATATCTCCGGCTTCATCTATTTCCATTTCGGGTTCTTTGTCCTTCGGGTTTTCGTCGTTTTGTTGTGTGAGTGTGTGGCATTCATTCATATCATGTAGACATGTGCATCGCATTGCATTTGTGTTGTCGGTTGCATCCGGTTCCGCGTGTTCCTTCCCGTTGTCCGTTTCGCGTTCCGGAGCTCCCTCACGCGTCCGTGACGTCCCGTAGGCCTACTTTGTTGTTCGGGCGTTTTACGTTACCGGTGTGCCGCGAGGTTGTTGTCTGTGTTGTTGTTTTGTTGTGTGCAACCCGCCTCTCAAATCTCGTCTCGTTTGGACTCCGTTGACTTTTCCATCCGTTGCTCGTGTGGGTCCGAAGTGCCTTTACTTCGTGTCCCGGAAACACCCCTGCTGCATTCTTTTATTTTCCTCCTAGGCCTTTTATTCTATCCCCGCGATCGGATCCGTCGGATCGCGATCGGAGGGCTCCTAGCGCCCCTAAACTCCCTCCTAACCCTAAAAACTGCTATTTATAGACCCCTCTAGGTCTATTTGGGCATCCCTATCCCCTTCTTCTTCCTCCTCTAGATCCCCTTCCTTTTTATTTTTTCTTCTTTCCCTAGATCCCAAAAATTCCCCGCAGCCATCGAGGCAGCCAGCCGCCGCCGTTTTTGTCGATCGCATCGACGCAGCGGTTCGCGCCTGGGTCAACGGCCGCTCGACAGGCCAGGGCGTCGCCACTTGGGGCCCAGATCGCCGCGCCAGGGCGACCGCGTCGCCGCTTCCGCGTCGGGCCGCAGGACCACATCGCCCGACTCCCGTCGCCGCCTGGGCCAAGGCCCGTACACCGCGCCTCGCCTCGCACCGCCAAGCTCCCGCGCCGGCCGGGCCTCGTCTCCCCTCAGGCCCGTTCGCCTCGCCTCCACCGCGACCGGGCCGCGTCGCGCAGGCCGCCGCGCCACCTGGGCCACGCCAAGGCCAGGGCACCGCGGGCCGCCGCCTTCCCCGCTCGCCAGCGCCGCGACCGGGCCGCCAGCTCCTTCACCGCCCTGGGCCGCGGGCCTCCCTCCAGCGCCACCCCGGGCCGCCGCCGCGCATCGAAGCCCAGCCGCCAGCCTCGCCCGGGCCGGATCCATATCTGCCGGCCCGACTCCTTTTTTTTTCAGATCAGATCTGAGTGAGGTTGTTTCCACACTCCTAAGTCCAGTATTTTAACCTCTGATGCTAAGTTTGACCTGCCCTAACTTTGTGCCTGTTGCTCCGTTTTGCGCGTGTGATATGTCCAGACGTTCGTGGAGATGTGCTCTACGTTTCCCCTGTTGTTGTCATGCATGTTAGAGATCATCTAGGCACTTGTTTTTCTGTTGCAAGAGTGCATCATGAGATAAACTGCTGTTATGTGTTATTTTCATGCCACCTTTGCCATGTGATATCTTTTAGCTCGTTTGTCCAAATGATGCAAATGACATGTCCACGTGTTCGTCTTGCCACGAACTACGTGTTGTGTGTGATAGGTTGCATGGTAGATTTATTATTGCCTTGTTATCATCGTTGCAAAGTGCCATGTTCATATGTTGTGTTTTCACTTGTTATGAAATGCCATCTTGATGAGCTCGTTGTAATCGTTGTGTTCACCTCTATGAAGCATGCTTGTGTGTTTCGGGATCACCTTCATGTGTATGTTGATGAGGTGCTTACCCTTTGCCATGTTTAGTTTCGAGGTGACTTATACATGCTCTTTTATATGCCATGATGTTATTGCTGTTTTAGGACTTAGTGGATTTTCACTACGTCTGAAATCTGTAACGTTCCGATGCCATGTTCGTGTGATGTTCTAGGACAAAGCATGTTAGTTTTGGGGTGGATTTTGATTGTTCCTTGTAGTATATATTGTTGTCTTTCCATCCATGTCCTCACATGTCCATTTGAGTGGCTGTAGCATGTTTATCTTTTGCTCTAAAGTTTCAATAAAATTCTGCTGCCAGAATTTTATTGTAAAGTTCAATATGTCCAAGATCATTGCTATTGATCCGTGACTCTGTTGGGGGTGCACTTTGGACTTAGTTGCTGTACTATATGTCTAGTTTGTGTTCATGTCCTTTGCCATGCTTTTTGGGTGCTGTAGCTTAATTATTTTGAGCTCCGAAGTTGCTATGTTGCTGTAATTTTCAGCTTTCGCTCAAATCTTGTTCCGGGCATAACTTTTAGCCCGTAACTCCGATTTCAGCGAATCTTATATCAAACTTGATTGTTTTTCTGTGTAGATTAATAATATCAGATTGTTATCATGTTTTGAGGTGTTTTGCTTGAGTGATATTTTACGTGCTCCGTGTGCATCCTTAGTGCATCCATCATGCATTCATCTTTTCCGAGTGCGCATTGCATCTTGTTGATTGGTGCTTGGTGTGATTGTTTTGTTTAGAGCCGGAAGCTGAGACCGAGTACGAAGTTGAGCACGAGGTTTCCAACGAGGTTGAGCACGAGGACCCTTCTTACGATCCCGAACGACTTCTCTTCAGGCAAGATGACCGAACCCCGATAACATTACTATCTTTGCATATTGCTAGTAGTCTCGATCTATAGTTTTGCCTCGATGCCCATGATCTTCTTGTCAGCCTCCTACTTGTAACCAATTGCCATGTTTAACCAACCTACCTATGCAAACCGTTGTTTGGCTAAGTACGCTTCGCTCAGCCCTTCTTATAGCGTTGCTAGTTGCAGGTGAAGATCGAAGATGCTTGCTTCATGTTGAAGTTTGGTTGGGTTATATCACACTATATAAATGCTTTAAATGAAATCATCTATATATTGGCAAGGGTGGAAGGCTAAGCCTTTTGCTTGGTGATTTGTTCCACTCATGCCGTTAGGAACCGTATAAACCGGTGTTATGTTCCTTGATTATGCGTTCCTAACACGGTTGGGGTGTATGGGACCCCCTCGATAAACCGCTAAGTGCTAAGTCTTTTCCAGCAAGTCCCAACATTGGTACTATTCGCCTAACACAACTAAAACTTTCCGAGGGAGTAATTAACCCGAGGCTTAATTAATTCAACCCCCCTGGGCCAGTGCTCGATTTGAGTGTTGGTCCAAACTAGAGTCGTGTGCGGGGCCCCCCTTGGCAACTTGGGTATTTCGGCCACTGTACGCTGTGCTCATCCGGTCGTGGCCTGAGACTAGATACGCGCGGCTACTATCAGGGTGTCGGCACGACGGGAGGATTTGCTGGATTAGCCTTACCTTAGCTCGGTATATCTTGAGCACGGGATTCCGAGGATACTCGGGTCTTCCCACTTTGGAGTTGCGACTCCGCGGATCGTGGGCTTGTAATGGGTCAAGTTGGAACACCCCTGCAGGGTTTGAACTTTCGAAAGCCGTGCCCGCGGTTATGTGGCAGATGGGAGCTTGTTAATTCCGGTTGTAGATAACTTGACACAATGTTACTAATACACTACCAGCGTGTGTTCCGTGACTGTCAATTTCCGAATAGGGATTCGGGAGTTGAACACGGAGGGGTTATGACTGTGGAGCTTGTAGCTAGGATCACTTCGTGATCACTTCTCGCCGATGCCTTCTCTTCTCGCTCTCACTTACGTAAGCTAGATGCTAGTTGCTGCTGCAGACTTATTCTTTTCTTCAGCCTTTTCCTCACCCAAAGGCTTTGATAGTCTTGTTACCCGGAGACGGGATTGCTGAGTCCTCTGTGGCTCATAGTTACTTCACACACCAGATGCAGGTCCAGCTGTGAGCTATCCAGGTGATGGCACCGAGCTGGATTGGGAGTTCGACGAGGAGCGTAGTCGGTACTACGTGCGCTACCCGGACGATCAGTAGTGGAGTCTCTTACTAGGATTCGATCCGCCTGTGGTTTATTTATCTGAGTTTGGTACTTTGACATTTGGCTTTTGCCCTTAGAGGGTTGTAGTGTTCTTATTGTATGATGTTTGAGACTTGTACTGTAATTCTGTGACGTGGCGAGTGTAAGCCAACTATTTCTGTTTTCTATCCCCTCTTTTACATGAGTTGTGCAAAGATTACCAAACTTGAGATCATTCTAGGATGGACTTATGCCTTTAAGTCATGCCTCGACACGTAGGAGGTATAACTCCATCCTGGGCATTACAAGTTGGTATTCAGAGCCTTCTCCGTCCTAGGAGCCCCCACTGTTTGATCGAACCGTTGACGGTCGAGTCTAGGCACACACTGAAAACTTTTTTGAGTCCTATATTATATCGGAGAGTAGGATTTCTTTGCTTCTCATCCCTTTTCTCTCTGGCGAGGACTCCTGACGTCTACTCTTGTCTCTCCTATCTTCAAAATTTGCACAATTTTTTTTTTAGGAATCCCGCGAGTATTCTGGGATTGTTTCGATGTTCTTGTGACAAGGATATTGTTCTCGATGCCTCCTGTTACCGAGGAGTTGAGCTTCGGGGTATCATTGTAACAAGCATATCGCGGCAGTACTAAATACTTAAGACGGCCGACATCGAAAATCTCCCCTATATGGCCAGTGGCAAGATAACCCCGACATCACCCAGTATTGGGGAGGTAGTTCGGGAGTATTGCCATAGCTTGTTGTAGTGGATGCTTTTCGAAGGTCCGAGGTACACAGTTTCCGAGAAAGACTGGTTATGTGTTGAAGGATGGATACACCTGGATGTAGGTTAGAGTTGATTGCGCGGTGCTTCCCGTGTATCCCCAACACCTGATTGCATAACTGGAATCTTTCGGAAATCTATAGGTGGGTTTTATCCAGTAGATCGTAGGCATTCTTCCAACGAATGCAGGTTAGTGAGTTCGGGGTTCGACATTGAGTGAAGGGGTTATATGACCGATGTTACTATCAGGAGTTGCATCTTAAAGGGTCCTTGGCTATGCTGATCCGGGGATTGCAAAACCTTTTCGTAACGTGTTCATATGCTTTCAGCACAAAGATGTTAGAACGAAACTCCTCTCTTGTGTTTGTTCCCGTTTGTACCTTGTTGTTTTTCTTATTTTCATTTTGATCTCTATGTGGCTTCTCGTGAAGACTGATGTTATCATTTAACTGAGAAATTCATTCGTTCCTCTTGTTCGGATGATTTCATTCGTTCTTATTGTTCGAATGATTATTATGAAGACTTGTTGCAATTCATTCCATTGATTCAGCTTATTCCTTTTGTCAATCAATTGCTGATTCGTGGTCATCTCTTACAGGATGGCTCCGAAAAGGGTTCCCAACGCTAACCCAGAGGGTGAAGAGGTTCCAGAACGTCCTCCTTCCCCTCCTCCTCCGCCTGAGGCTTGGAGAGCAATTATGCAGACTACTGCTCAGAACACTCAGTTGATGATGCAGATGATGCAGCTGATGCAAGCTAATCAAGCTAATCAAGCTAATCAGGGTGTTCCAGGGAATCAAGGCAACTTCTTCCAGCAGCACCATGCTACTCTCAATCAGTTCTTGGCTAACAATCCTAAAGCTTTCAGTTACTGTGTCGACCCTCTTGATGCTGAGGATTGGTTGACCGACATAAAGAAGCATTTTGAGTGCAGTAACGTGAAAGAAGATGACTATGTGAAGTTTGCAGCCTTCCAACTGAAAGATCAAGCAGCTGAGTGGTGGCACCAGTACAAAGACTCAAGGCCGGGTCAAGTGATCTCTTGGGAGAATTTCTGCAAGGATTTCCGCTCGCATCACATTCCTACAAGTGTCATCGAGGGTATGCGTGAGCAATTCCGCAACCTCAAGCAGTGCTCCATGACAGTCTATCAGTATAATGTCAAGTTCCAAAACCTCGCTCGCTATGCTAAGCAAGACATTCCTGATGCCAAGAGCAAAATCTATCAGTTCCGTGGAGGTCTCAAAGATGAACTTCAGCTTGCTCTCACTTTGTTCGAGCCAGACGAATTCGACAAGTTCTATAACATGGCTTTGAAACAAGAAGCAGCTCAGCTTAAGATGGAGGCGTCTAAGAAGAGAATTCGAGATGCTGTTCACTCTTCCTCATCGTCTCAGTTGGTCTCGAAGCAACAGAAATTCTGGCTTCCTCCTCCTCCAGTGATTCGAGCTCCATACAACAACTCCAACAACAAGAACTCTAGTGGTCGTGGTTTCTCCCACCCACCCAACCCAAGCAACCAGTCGAAGAAGCAGTTTCAGTCTCAAGGCTCCAAGTCCAGTGGCTCTCATTTTCGTCCTCTCTCTGAAGTGGTGTGCAACAAGTGTGGCCAGAAGGGTCATTATGCCAACAGATGTCCGAATCCGAAGCGGCTTCCTCCTCCTCCGCCTGTCAGTACAGCTATTGTCAAGCATGATCCAAAGTCTGCTAGGGTCAATCTGATGAATGCAGCACAAGCGGAGGCTTCTTCTGATGTCATTTTGGGTAACCTCTCAGTGAACTCTTTTCCAGCTAAAGTTTTGTTCGATTCAGGTGCTTCACATTCTTTCATGTCAAGACCTTTTGCATTGTCACATGATATGCCATTGCAAGCTTTGCCGAGTCCGATGTCTGTGCTTTCTCCGCGTTTGCTCATGAACTCCAACAACTTTGTTCCGAATGTTTCTATCCGCATGGGTGATTATCGATTTCTGGCTAATCCGGTGGTTCTTCGTAATTCTGACATCGACCTCATCCTCGGAATGGATTGGCTTTCTCAGCATGATGCTCACATTGATTGTGCTCAAAAGGAAGTCAAGATGACTCATTCTGATGATGATATGATTATCTTCGCCTCCAGGGATAATACTATTCGGCTTTTCTCTCTTAATGATAAGGGCGAAATTAATGCCATAGAGCAAATTCCAGTGGTGAACGAATATCAAGACGTCTTTCCAGAAGAACTTCCAGGCATGCCTCCACACCGTAAGGTGGAGTTTGTCATTGAACTCGAGCCGGGCACTGAGCCTGCTTTCCGGCATCCTTACAAGCTCTCTCCGGATGAATTGAAGGAATTGAAGAAGCAGCTTGATAAGCAGGAGAGTATGGGTCTCATCAGACCGAGTACATCTCCGTGGGGCTGTGGTGTCTTATTTGTCAAGAAGAAAGATGGCACGGAGCGTCTCTGTGTTGACTACCGGCCATTAAACAAGAAGACGATTAAGAACAAGTATCCGCTCCCCAACATCAACGAACTCTTTGAGCAGCTCAAAGGAGCTAAAGTGTTCTCTAAGCTTGACCTCCGAATGGGCTATCATCAAATTCACATTTGCGAGGAAGACATTCCCAAGACGGCCTTCCGAACGAGCTACGGTTCATACGAGTATACCGTCATGTCCTTCGGTCTCGCCAATGCTCCTCCTACCTTTTCAAGGATGATGCATTACATCTTCAACCCCTATACGGGCGAGTTCATGCTTGTGTATCTGGATGATATTCTGGTGTTTTCCAAGAATGAAGAAGATCACGAAAAGCACTTGCGTCTGGTTCTTGATCGACTCCGAGAGCATAAATTCTATGCCAAGTTCTCAAAGTGCGAGTTTTGGCTCGATAAGGTTTTGTACCTGGGCCACATCATCTCAGCTGACGGTATTGCGGTTAATCCCGAGAAAGTTGAAGCAATTGTCAACTGGGAAGCTCCTCAGAACGTCAAGCAGCTCCGCAGTTTTCTGGGTCTTGCCAGCTATTGCAGAAGGTTTGTGGAAAACTTCTCCAAGATTGCCAAGCCTCTTTCCAACCTGCTTCAGAAGAATGTCAAATACTTTTGGTCTCCAGAGTGTGAAGTGGCATTCAAAACCCTCAAAGAGAAGCTTGTCTCTGCTCCAGTTCTGACTCCTCCGGATGAAACCAAGCCCTATGAAGTATTCTGTGATGCTTCTCTTCAAGGTCTTGGTGGTGTGCTTATGCAAGATAAGAGAATTGTGGCATACACTTCTCGTCAGCTCAAGCCAAGTGAGAAGAACTATCCAACACATGATCTCGAGCTAGCAGCTGTGGTACATGCTCTGATTACGTGGAGACATCTGTTGTTGGGCAGAAAGGTCGACATCTTCACTGATCACAAGAGCTTGAAGTACATCTTCACACAGCCGCATCTGAACCTCCGCCAGACTCGTTGGGTTGAAATGATCCAGGAGTACAACCCCAGCATCGAATACACTCCAGGCAAGGCGAATGTGATTGCAGATGCTTTGAGCAGAAAGGCATATTGCAACAGCCTTCTTATCAAGCCTTACCAGCCTGAGCTTTGTGAAGCTTTCAGGAAGCTCAACCTCCAAGTTGTTCCGCAGGGTTTTCTTGCAAATCTCCAAATTGCTCCTACCTTGGAAGATCAAGTCCGTGAGGCCCAGCTCAGTGATACCATGGTGAAGAAAGTGAAACATGGGATTGCAAAGGGCACTCCAAAATACAAGTGCTTCCGTGTTGATGAGAGAGATACCTTGTTCTTCGAGGACAGACTTGTTGTTCCCAAAGGTGATCTCAGGAAGCTCATAATGGAAGAAGCTCATGATTCTCTCCTTTCCATTCATCCTGGCAGTTCCAAGATGTATCAAGACCTCAAGCAATCTTACTGGTGGACACGCATGAAAAGGGAGATTGCCCAATTCGTGAATGAATGTGATGTATGCGGAAGAGTGAAAGCAGAACATCAACGTCCAGCCGGTCTTCTCCAACCTCTTCCTATTCCCGAGTGGAAGTTCGACCACATTGAAATGGACTTCGTCACTGGCTTTCCTAAATCCAAGCGAGGCAATGATGCTATCTTTGTGGTGATTGACAAGCTTACCAAAGTCGCTCACTTTCTTCCAGTCAAGGAATCAATCAATGCAGCTCAACTTGCAGAGCTGTACACTTCCAGAATTGTGTCCCTACATGGCATTCCTCAAGTGATATCCTCAGACCGTGGCAGCTTGTTCACATCAAGGTTCTGGGACTCCTTTCAGTCCGCCATGGGCACTAAGATCAGGTTCAGCACTGCCTTTCACCCTCAGACTAGTGGTCAAGTCGAGCGTGTGAATCAGATTCTAGAAGACATGCTCAGAGCCTGTGTCATCTCCTTCGGCATGAAGTGGGAAGACTGCCTTCCATTTGCCGAGTTCTCTTACAACAACAGCTTTCAAGCAAGTGCAGGCAAAGCACCGTTTGAAATTCTCTATGGCAGAAAGTGCCGTACCCCTCTCAACTGGTCTGAAACAGGCGAACGCCAACTTCTTGGCAATGACTTGATCTCTGAAGCCGAGGAAATGTGCAAAGTCATACGTGAGAATCTCAAGGCCGCTCAGTCGCGTCAGAAGAGCTACTATGACGGAAAGCATCGTGATTTGGCTTTCGACATCGGTGATCATGTCTATCTCCGAGTTTCTCCGATGAAAGGAACCCAAAGATTCGGTATCAAAGGAAAACTTGCTCCTAGATACGTCGGGCCTTTCAAGATTCTTGGCAAAAGAGGCGATCTAGCCTATCAGCTCGAGCTCCCTTCCAACTTTGCAAATGTTCATGATGTCTTCCATGTGTCTCAACTTCGCAAATGCTTCAAGGCACCTGAGCGCATGATTCCGTTTGAGGAGATTGATCTTCAACAAGACCTTTCCTACCGAGAGCATCCAGTTGCAATTCTCGAAGAAACCGAACGCAAGACTCGCAACAAGTCCATCAAGTTTCTGAAAGTCAAGTGGTCACATCACACAGACCGAGAAGCTACCTAGGAACGAGAAGATCATCTTCGTTCCGAGTACCCTTCCTTTTTCCAGTCCTAGATCTCGGGACAAGATCTTTTTGTAGTAGAGGAGAGTTTGTAATGCCCCGGATGTAATACTTTCCCTTTTGGGTATATAATATACCTCCGGCTTCATCTATTTCCATTTCGGGTTCTTTGTCCTTCGGGTTTTCGTCGTTTTGTTGTGTGAGTGTGTGGCATTCATTCATATCATGTAGACATGTGCATCGCGTTGCATTTGTGTTGTCGGTTGCATCCGGTTCCGCGTGTTCCTTCCCGTTGTCCGTTTCGCGTTCCGGAGCTCCCTCACGCGTCCGTGACGTCCCGTAGGCCTACTTTGTTGTTCGGGCGTTTTACGTTACCGGTGTGCCGCGAGGTTGTTGTCTGTGTTGTTGTTTTGTTGTGTGCAACCCGCCTCTCAAATCTCGTCTCGTTTGGACTCCGTTGACTTTTCCATCCGTTGCTCGTGTGGGTCCGAAGTGCCTTTACTTCGTGTCCCGGAAACACCCCTGCTGCATTCTTTTATTTTCCTCCTAGGCCTTTTATTCTATCCCCACGATCGGATCCGTCGGATCGCGATCGGAGGGCTCCTAGCGCCCCTAAACTCCCTCCTAACCCTAAAAACTGCTATTTATAGACCCCTCTAGGTCTATTTGGGCATCCCTATCCCCTTCTTCTTCCTCCTCTAGATCCCCTTCCTTTTTATTTTTTCTTCTTTCCCCAGATCCCAAAAATTCCCCGCAGCCATCGAGGCAGCCAGCCGCCGCCGTTTTTGTCGATCGCATCGACGCAGCGGTTCGCGCCTGGGTCAACGGCCGCTCGACAGGCCAGGGCGTCGCCACTTGGGGCCCATATCGCCGCGCCAGGGCGACCGCGTCGCCGCTTCCGCGTCGGGCCGCAGGACCACATCGCCCGACTCCCGTCGCCGCCTGGGCCAAGGCCCGTACACCGCGCCTCGCCTCGCACCGCCAAGCTCCCGCGCCGGCCGGGCCTCGTCTCCCCTCAGGCCCGTTCGCCTCGCCTCCACCGAGACCGGGCCGCGTCGCGCAGGCCGCCGCGCCACCTGGGCCGCGCCAAGGCCAGGCCACCGCGGGCCGCCGCCTTCCTCGCTCGCCAGCGCCGCGACCGGGCCGCCAGCTCCTTCACCGCCCTGGGCCGCGGGCCTCCCTCCAGCGCCACCCCGGGCCGCCGCCGCGCACCGAAGCCCAGCCGCCAGCCTCGCCCGGGCCGGATCCAGATCTGCCGGCCCGACTCCTTTTTTTTTCAGATCAGATCTGAGTGAGGTTGTTTCCACACTCCTAAGTCCCAGTATTTTAACCTCTGATGCTAAGTTTGACCTGCCCTAACTTTGTGCCTGTTGCTCCGTTTTGCGCGTGTGATATGTCCAGACGTTCGTGGAGATGTGCTCTACGTTTCCCCTGTTGTTGTCATGCATGTTAGAGATCATCTAGGCACTTGTTTTGCTGTTGCAAGAGTGCATCATGAGATAAACTGCTGTTATGTGTTATTTTCATGCCACCTTTGCCATGTGATATCTTTTAGCTCGTTTGTCCAAATGATGCAAATGACATGTCCACGTGTTCGTCTTGCCACGAACTACGTGTTGTGTGTGATAGGTTGCATGGTAGATTTATTATTGCCTTGTTATCATCGTTGCAAAGTGCCATGTTCATATGTTGTGTTTTCACTTGTTATGAAATGCCATCTTGATGAGCTCGTTGTAATCGTTGTGTTCACCTCTATGAAGCATGCTTGTGTGTTTCGGGATCACCTTCATGTGTATGTTGATGAGGTGCTTACCCTTTGCCATGTTTAGTTTCGAGGTGACTTATACATGCTCTTTTATATGCCATGATGTTATTGCTGTTTTAGGACTTAGTGGATTTTCACTAAGTCTGAAATCTGTAACGTTCCGATGCCATGTTCGTGTGATGTTCTAGGACAAAGCATGTTAGTTTTGGGGTGGATTTTGATTGTTCCTTGTAGTATATATTGTTGTCTTTCCATCCATGTCCTCACATGTCCATTTGAGTGACTGTAGCATGTTTATCTTTTGCTCTAAAGTTTCAATAAAATTCTGCTGCCAGAATTTTATTGTAAAGTTCAATATGTCCAAGATCATTGCTATTGATCCGTGACTCCGTTGGGGGTGCACTTTGGACTTAGTTGCTGTACTATATGTCTAGTTTGTTTTCATGTCCTTTGCCATGCTTTTTGGGTGCTGTAGCTTAATTATTTTGAGCTCCGAAGTTGCTATGTTGCTGTAATTTTCAGCTTTCGCTCAAATCTTGTTCCGGGCATAACTTTTAGCACGTAACTCCGATTTCAGCGAATCTTATATCAAACTTGATTGTTTTGCTGTGTAGATTAATAATATCAGATTTTTATCATGTTTTGAGGTGTTTTGCTTGAGTGATATTTTACGTGCTCCGTGTGCATCCTTAGTGCATCCATCATGCATTCATCTTTTCCGAGTGCGCATTGCATCTTGTTGATTGGTGCTTGGTGTGATTGTTTTGTTTAGAGCCGGAAGCTGAGACCGAGTATGAAGTTGAGCACGAGGTTTCCAACGAGGTTGAGCACGAGGACCCTTCTTACGATCCGAACGACTTCTCTTCAGGCAAGATGACCGAACCCCGATAACATTACTATCTTTGCCTATTGCTAGTAGTCTCGATATATAGTTTTGCCTCGATGCCCATGATCTTCTTGTCAGCGTCCTACTTGTAACCAATTGCCATGTTTAACCAACCTACCTATGCAAACCGTTGTTTGGCTAAGTACGCTTCGCTCAGCCCTTCTTATAGCGTTGCTAGTTGCAGGTGAAGATCGAAGATGCTTGCTTCATGTTGAAGTTTGGTTGGGTTATATCACACTATATAAATGCTTTAAATGAAATCATCTATATATTGGCAAGGGTGGAAGGCTAAGCCTTTTGCTTGGTGATTTGTTCCACTCATGCCGTTAGGAACCGTATAAACCGGTGTTATGTTCCTTGATTATGCGTTCCTAACACGGTTGGGGTGTATGGGACCCCCTCGATAAACCGCTAAGTGCTAAGTCTTTTCCAGCAAGTCCCAACATTGGTACTATTCGCCTAACACAACTAAAACTTTCCGAGGGAGTAATTAACCCGAGGCTTAATTAATTCAACCCCCTGGGCCAGTGCTCGATTTGAGTGTTGGTCCAAACTAGAGTCGTGTGCGGGGCCCCCCTTGGCAACTTGGGTATTTCGGCCACTGTACGCTGTGCTCATCCGGTCGTGGCCTGAGACTAGATACGCGCGGCTACTATCAGGGTGTCGGCACGCCGGGAGGATTTGCTGGATTAGCCTTACCTTAGCTCGGTATATCTTGAGCACGGGATTCCGAGGATACTCGGGTCTTCCCACTTTGGAGTTGCGACTCCGCGGATCGTGGGCTTGTAATGGGTCAAGTTGGAACACCCCTGCAGGGTTTGAACTTTCGAAAGCCGTGCCCGCGGTTATGTGGCAGATGGGAGCTTGTTAATTCTGGTTGTAGATAACTTGACACAATGTTACTAATACACTACCAGCGTGTGTTCCGTGACTGTCAATTTCCGAATAGGGATTCGGGAGTTGAACACGGAGGGGTTATGACTGTGGAGCTTGTAGCTAGGATCACTTCGTGATCACTTCTCGCCGATGCCTTCTCTTCTCGCTCTCACTTACGTAAGCTAGATGCTAGTTGCTGCTGCAGACTTATTCTTTTCTTCAGCCTTTTCCTCACCCAAAGGCTTTGATAGTCTTGTTACCCGGAGACGGGATTGCTGAGTCCTCTGTGGCTCACAGTTACTTCACACACCAGATGCAGGTCCAGCTGTGAGCTATCCAGGTGATGGCACCGAGCTGGATTGGGAGTTCGACGAGGAGCGTAGTCGGTACTACGTGCGCTACCCAGACGATCAGTAGTGGAGTCTCTTACTAGGATTCGATCCGCCTGTGGTTTATTTATCTGAGTTTGGTACTTTGACATTTGGCTTTTGCCCTTAGAGGGTTGTAGTGTTCTTATTGTATGATGTTTGAGACTTGTACTGTAATTCTGTGACGTGGCGAGTGTAAGCCAACTATTTCTGTTTTCTATCCCCTCTTTTACATGAGTTGTGCAAAGATTACCAAACTTGAGATCATTCTAGGATGGACTTATGCCTTTAAGTCGTGCCTCGACACGTAGGAGGTATAACTCCATCCTGGGCATTACACGACTGGCCCCCGAGTCCAGTCGATGGCCGCGGCAATCACGTCAGTGTGAGACTCATGTGTTCCGCACACCAGTCCAAAACCTCGAAGCCGCGGCTCGTATCGCGGAGTCGATTCAGCCCTCCAAGTCGGAGGCTGGAAGAGGCCTTCAGCAGATCCGAGCTTTGCTCCGAACGGCTGAAGAGCAAAACGCGGCTGTCTCTCAGTCGCGCAACAGGATTCACAGCAGATCGGTGGCTGCAGACACCGTATGGTCGGCCCACAGCCCGAGGTCGCCCCTGAGGCGTGAGGAACGTGGCCCGCGGCATGACCGGCACCTGGGTCGGAACGATGACCCACTCGACCGTCGACACGGACGCAACAACCGCCGTCGAGTGCCTACCCCTCCTCCGGGGAGTGGATCACACTCGCCTCCGTGGCACGTGGGCAGGCGCCTGCGCAACGATGAGCGTAGGATTCCCCCGGATCCCCGGCGGCCGGGCTTCGACGCGAGGTCCATCCTTGTGCAGGGCCGGGTCGACCGTAACCGGGCATCCAGGGACGAGCGAGTCGGAGACCAACCCTCTGGCAGCCGAGCGCCGGCCTCCGGGCCCGAGTGTTTCTGCAGCGCAATCAGGGCCGCAGAGATCCCTCCGAACTTCAGGCTGGCGGCCGGAGTAAGCAAATTCACCGGTGAGTCGAAGCCAGACACGTGGCTGGAGGACTACCGAGTGGCCGTGCAGATTGGAGGAGGCAACGACGACGTGGCCATGATGCTGGGAGGCTCCGCTCGGGCGTGGCTCAACCAGTTAGCCCCCAGGAGCATATACAGTTGGGAAGAGCTCGCTCGGGTGTTTGTTCGGACCTTCGAAGGCACCTGCAAACGACCTGCCGGGCTCGCCGAGCTTCATCTTTGCACCCAATAGCCGAGTGAAACTTTGAGGGACTACATTCAGCGGTGGACCACTTTGCATCACACAGTGGAAAACGTCTCCGAGCACCAGGCGGTGTGCGCTTTCAAGGAAGTCGTGCGCAATCGGGAGTTGAATCTGAAGTTTGGGCGAACAGGCGACATGTCCCTGTCGCGAATGATGGAAATTGCCAGTCGGTACGCCAACGGCGAAGAGGCCGACCGGCTCCGTAGCGGCAAGAAACCAGTCGGGCAGGACGACCAGAATCACAATCGGAAGAACAAGCGTAAGGCCGACCCAGCTGCTTAGGGAGAGGCCGCGGTGGTCAACCAAGGAAAGGGCAAAGGGAAGCCCAAAGGCTCCTGGGCCCCCAAGAAAGGAAAGGGTCAGGCTGGAGATGATATGCTCGACCAACCGTGTCCCATACACACTAAGAAGGATGATGAGGGGAACTTGGTATACCCCAAGCACACCACTCGACAGTGTCGACTCTTGATCCAGAGTTTCCAGAAGGACCAGTCCACTGAGAAAGAGAAGGAGTCAGAAGAGTCCAAGGACAAGGAAGGGGACGGAGGATACCCCCGCATCAACTCCACTTTGGTGATTTTCGCGGACGTCGAAAGCAAGAGTCGACTAAAGATCATCAACAGAGAAGTGAACATGGTTGCTCCGGCGACTCCCACATTCCTGAAATGGTCGAAGACCCCCATCACATTTGACCAGTCCGATCATCCGGCGCACATCGCCACCCCTGGGAGGCAGGCGTTGGTGGTCGACCCAGTGGTCGAAGGCACTCGACTGACCAAAATCCTTATGGATGGAGGCAGTGGCTTGAATATCCTGTATGCAGCAACCCTCCGGGATATGGGCATTCTGATGTCCAAGCTAAGGGAAAGTAACATGAGGTTCCATGGGGTAATCCCCGGGAAGAAGGCCGACTCACTTGGTCAGATCTCGCTCGACGTCGTCTTTGGGGAATCCAAGAACTTCCGAAAGGAGAGGCTGACGTTCGAAGTGGTGGACTTCAACAACGCCTACCACGCCATCCTGGGTAGGCCAGCCTACGCCAGGTTCATGGCTCGACCGTGTTACGTCTACCTCAAGCTGAAGATGCCGGGACCCAACGGTGTCATAACCATCACTGGGAACCGGCAGAAAGCGGAAGAATGCTTCCAGAAAGGCTCGAAGATCGCCGACGAGCAGATGGCAACAGTAGAGATGGAGGAGTACCAGAAGCGAGTGGATCCAGGCGACCTGCTAAGGACAAAGAAGCCGGCTTCCGAATCTGCCTTTCAGTCGGCCGGGAACACAAAACCCGTGGACAACCACCCCACCAACCCCAACGCAGCGCCGACCCACATCTCCACCACCCTCGACAGCAAATAGGAAGAAGCGCTCATCCAGTTCCTCCGTGAGAACTGGGACATCTTTGCATGGAAACCATCAGACATGCCAGGTGTGCCCAGGGGGCTGGCTGAGCACCATTTGCGAGTTGACCCGAAGGTGAAACCAGTGAAGGAATATCTCCGTCGATCCGCTGCGGAGAAGCGAAAGGCGATTGGCGAAGAGGTGGCTCGACTCCTAGCAGCAGAGTTCATCCGCGAGATATACCACTCCGAGTGGCTTGCCAACATCGTCATGGTCCGCAAGAAGGAAAATTCTCTCCGCGTGTGCATAGATTTCAAGCACATCAATCGGGCCTGCCCGAAAGATCATTTTCCTCTTCCCCGCATCGATCAAATAGTCGACTCGACTGCGGGATGTGAGCGTTTGTCCTTCCTGGACGCATATTCCGGATACCATCAGATCCGTCTGTATGGTCCCGATGAAATAAAAACAGCCTTCATCACCCCTTTCGGGTGTTTTTGCTATGTCACCATGCCTTTCGGCCTCAAAAATGCCGGCGCTACCTTCATGCGCATGATCCAGAAATGATTGATAAAACAAATCAATCGGAACGTCGAGGCATACATGGATGACATCATGGTCAAGTCACGGAAAGGTTCCGACCTGCTGACTGACCTCGCTGAGACATTCGCGAACCTCAGAAGCTACGATATCAAGCTCAACCCATCAAAGTGTACATTTGGAGTTCCCGGCAGCAAGTTCCTCGGTTTTCTCGTTTCCGAACGGGGAATCGACGCCAACTCGGAGAAAGTCGGTGCCATCCTCCGAATGAAACGCCCCGAGCGTATACACGATGTCCAGAAGCTTACTGGTTGCTTGGCTGCATTGAGTCGATTCATTTCTCGGCTCGGGGAGAAGGCACTGCCTCTCTACCGACTCATGAAGAAATCCGACAAGTTCGAGTGGAATCCCGATGCCGAAGCAGCGTTTGAGGAGCTCAAAGCCCTGCTTTCCACCCAGCCGGTGCTCGCTGCCCCAGTCAGCGCAGAGCCTCTTCTGTTGTACATTGCTGCCACCGGACAAGTCGTCAGTACTGTACTCACGGTCGAGCGGGAAGAAGAGGGCAAGGCATACAAGGTCCAACGCCCGGTCTATTACATATCCGAAGTTTTGACTCCCTCCAAGCAAAGGTATCCACATTACCAAAAGCTTGTGTACGGGATCTACTTGACTGCAAAAAAGGTTGCCCATTATTTCTCGGATCACTCAATCTCAGTCGTCAGCGACGCCCCATTATCAGAGATACTAAACAACCGAGATGCAACTGGTCGAGTGGCAAAATGGGTGATTGAACTTCTTCCGTTAGATATCAAATTCGAAGCAAAGAAAGCCATCAAGTCTCAGGCCATTGCAGATTTCGTGGCGGAATGGATAGAACAAGAGCTTCCGACTCAAGTTCAGTCGGACCATTGGACTATGTTCTTCGATGGGTCCAAAATGCTGAACGGTTCCGGTGCAGGCGTGGTCCTGATCTCTCCTAGGGGCGACAATCTCAGCTACGTCCTTCAGATCCATTTTGATTCATTAAACAACGAGGCTGAATACGAAGCAGTTTTGTACGGGTTGCGTATGGCCATCTCACTCGGCGTCCGTCGCCTGATGGTCTACGGCGATTCCGACCTAGTGGTGAACCAAGTAATGAAAGAATGGGACGTCAGGAGCCCGGCAATGACCAGTTATTGCAGTGCAGTGCGAAAGCTTAAAAAGAAGTTCGAAGGCTTAGAGCTCCATCATGTGCCCAGAGCAAAGAATCAGCTAGCCGACGATCTTGCAAAAATTGGGTCGACTCGGAGGTCCATACCCAAGAATGTGTTCCTAGAGCATCTGCACACTCCCTCTGTCAAGGAAGACACCTTCACGGAAGAGCCCCCACAGCCGGTCAGTGCAACCGATCCGACTGAGATCGAAGTGCCTGCCGTGGTCGACTTGATCATGGAGGTCCTAGTAATCACACCCGACTGGACTGTGCCATATATAGCATATCTGCTCAGGCAAGAACTCCGAGAAGATGAAGAAGAAGCGCGCCAGATCATCCGCCGATCCAAAGCATTCACAGTCATTCAAGGTCAGCTCTACAGAGAAAGCGTCACTGGAGTCGCCCAGCGCTGCATCGATCCAGAAGAAGGTCGACTGATCTTGGATGAGATTCACTCGGGGACTTGCGGCCACCACGCTTCCTCTCGGACTATCGTGGCCAAAGCATACCGAGAAGGATTCTACTGGCCCTGCGCCAATGAGATGGCCAAGGATATTATGGACAAGTGCGCAGGGTGTCAGTTCTACTCCAACATGTCACACAAGCCAGCATCCGCCCTCAAAACCACCCCACTAGTCTGGCCCTTCGCTGTTTGGGGCTTAGATATGGTCGGCCCCTTCAGGACAAGCAGGAGCGGATTCACTCACCTTCTGGTGGCAGTCGACAAGTTCACCAAGTGGATTGAGGCCAAACCCATCAAGAACTGCGAGTCGAGCACCGCCATCAGCTTCATTAAGGAACTAATATTCAGATATGGGGTCCCTCACAGCATCATCACAGACAACGGCTCCAACTTTGACTCGGATGAATTCAGAACTTTCTGTGCTTCTCAAGGGACGTGAGTCGACTACGCCTCCGTAGCACACCCTCAGTCGAATGGACAAGCGAAAAGAGCTAATGGGATGATTCTCCAAGGCTTAAAGCCACGGCTTATGCGTGACCTCAAGCATGCCGCCGGGGCTTGGGTAACCGAGCTGCCCTCCGTCCTGTGGGGTCTGAGGACAACTCCGAATCGGTCGACTGGCCGTACCCCTTTTTTCCTGGTCTATGGGGCCGAAGCTGTATTGCCGAGCGACTTGTTACACAATGCCCCCAGAGTAGAACTCTTCTCCGAAGATGAAGCAGCGCAAGCTCGTCAGTATGCAGTCGACCTTTTAGAAAAGGAAAGAGAGATGGCCCTGATCCGGTCGACCATCTATCAACAGGACCTGCGTCGGTTCCACGCTCGCAACGTGAGAAGTCGAGCGTTCCAGGAAGGAGACCTGGTCCTTCGAGTGCATCAGAAACGCCCGCACAAGCTCTCCCCAGCATGGGAAGGCTCATTCATCATCACGAAGGTGCTGCGCAACGGAGCTTACAACCTCTACAATGTAGAACAGAAGAAAGACGAACCTCATTCATGGAATGCAGACCTACTCCGCCGTTTTTTCACCTGAAGCACTCGACGGTCGAGTTGTAATAAAGATTATTCAATTTGTTTCAAAAACCAGACATCAATGATTCCCTAACAATTGGTGTCCTCTAAATCCCCCAGTGGGTGCTTAGCTGCGATCCTCCGAGCTACGTCACAAATACAAGGCAGTTCGGTCCTCCGAACTCCGCCACAAGTACAACGTAGCTTGGGATCGCCTAAGTTATAAACATTCTACTCCGAGTGAAGAGCGACCCTCTCACTCGGGGGCTTAGCTGCGACCCCGTGACTCACATAAGTTACAACTATCTACTCCGAGTGAAGAGCAGCCCTCTCACTCGGGGGCTTAGCTGCGATCCTCCGAGCTACGCCACAAATACAAGGCGGTTCGGTCCTCCGAACTCCGCCACAAGTACAACATAGCTTGGAATCGCCTAAGTTATAAACATTCTACTCTGAGTGAAGAGCGACCCTCTCACTCGGGGGCTTAGCTGCGACCACGTGACTCGCCTAAGTTACAGCTATCTACTCCGAGTGAAGAGCAGCCCTCTCACTCGGAGGCTTAGCTGCGATCCTCTGAGCTACGCCACAAATACAAGGCGGTTCGGTCCTCCGAACTCCGCCACAAGTACAATGTAGCTTGGAATCGCCTAAGTTATAAACATTCTACTCCGAGTGAAGAGTGACCCTCTCACTCGGGGGCTTAGCTGCGACCCCGTGACTCGCCTAAGTTACAACTATCTACTCCGAGTGAAGAGCAGCCCTCTCACTCTGAGGCTTAGTTGCGATCCTCCGAGCTACGCCACAAATACAAGGCGGTTCGGTCCTCAGAACTCCGCCACAAGTACAACGTAGCTTGGAATCGCCTAAGTTATAAACATTCTACTCCGAGTGAAGAGCGACCCTCTCACTCGGGGGCTTAGCTGCGACACCGTGACTCGCCTAAGTTACAACTATCTACTCCGAGTGAAGAGCAGCCCTCTCACTCGGAGGCTTAGCTGCGATCCTCCGAGCTACGCCACAAATACAAGGCGGTTCAGTCCTCCGAACTCCACCACAAGTACAACGTAGCTTGGAATCGCCTAAGTTATAAACATTTTACTCCGAGTGAAGAGCGACCCTCTCACTCGGGGACTTAGCTGCGACCCTCTGACTCGCCTAAGTTACAACTATCTACTCCGAGTGAAGAGCAGCCCTCTCACTCGGAGGCTTAGCTGCGATCCTCCGAGCTATGCCACAAATACAAGGAAGTTCGGTCCTCCGAACTCCGCCACAAGTACAACGTAGCTTGGAATCGCCTAAGTTATAAACATTCTACTCCGAGTGAAGAGCGACCCTCTCACTCTGGGGCTTAGCTGCGACCCCGTGACTCGCCTAAGTTACAACTATCTACTCCGAGTGAAGAGCAGCCCTCTCACTCAGGGGCTTAGCTGCGATCCTTCGAGCTACGCCACAAATACAAGGCAGTTCGGTCCTTCGAACTCCGCCACAAGTACAACGTAGCTTGGAATCGCCTAAGTTATAAACATTCTACTCCGAGTGAAGAGCGACCCTCTCACTCGGAGGCTTAGCCGCGACCCCGTGGCTCGCCTAAGTTACTACTACCTGCTCCGAGTGAAGGGCGACCTTCTCACTCGGAGACCCGGCTACAGACGTCGACTCAAAGATTCCAAGCAATCAAAAGAGGGGCGTCAAACCGAAGGACAAAATCAAATGAAAAGCCCTGCAAGGTTCGGGCAAGAGTACTTGGGCCACAAACCCACCAAAGTTTAATGAATACAGATCCACGCGGCATTCCGCGGCAAATAAAGTCAATGTATCAAAGTTATGGCTCGGGAGGAGGCGGGCTAGTAGGCGCGACGAATTCGTCCAGATCAATCCCGTCGGCGATGCGAGTGGCGGCTTCCAAGAAAGTCTCCATGAATGTCTGGAATTGGAGCTCCTTTGTGTTTGCGACCTTCAGCGCAGCGAGCTTCCTCTCCTTCACCTCCTTGCACTGCACTCGGACCAAAGCCATCGCCACATCTGCTCCGCCCCGGGCAGCCGACTTCTTCCACTCCTGCACTTGGTCGGGGACCTCATTGAGCCGAGTCATCAAAGACTCGAGGTCGTTCTCCTGCACGACTCCCCTCCAGAGCGCAGCGTCGATTCGGGCCATCACCGCCTTCAGTCGTCCCAGATAGTCAGTGGCCGCAGTGAGGCGAGACTCCAGCCTCAGTATGTTCATGGAAACCTCATCCTTCATAATGGAGTTGGCGGGGTCCAAGCCAGACTCGACCCGGCTAGTCTCCTCTCCAAAGTTACGGCAGAACTCTGCATAGAAAAAAGCAGTTGAGTCAGCGGATGCAACACGGGTCGACCAACCCAATGCCAACCAATTTAAAGAGGACATACCTTCGAGCACGAGGTACCATTTTTTGGTGAGGTCACCCAAGTACGCCTCAAGATCAAGCCTCTTCTGAAACAGAGCCTCATACTTGTCGTTCAAGTCGGCCCTGGACTTCTTCAGCTGAGCCACCTCCTTGTTGGTCGTGTCGAGTGAACCTTTCAGTCGGGTGATCTCCGCCTCGAGTGCGCCCACAGAAGCCAGTTTCTGCTCCGCCAGCTCCGACTTCTCCTGGGCCGCCTGCTGCGCCGCCGCCAAGTCAAGGTCCTTCTGCTCTAAAGCTGCTCGCAGTTGTCCTACCAAGGCCGCCACTGGACAGATGAACATGAAGGAACACTCTAGGTGAAAAATCAGTCGACGGGGGTCAGAAGTAAGTTACCAGCCGCATCGTCCTGCGTCTTCGTAAGATGGTCCCGGGCCAACTGCAAGTCAAGATTGAGCTGGATCTGCTTCTGCTCAAGATCCGCAAACTTGGCCCCGAACTCGCAAGATTTCTGCATCAAGAAGACAAAGCAAAGGTTATAAGACTACAGTCGAGTCAGATCACTCAACCGCAGCCTCGGGGACTACACCTAGTGAGTGCACTGAGCGTGCCCCCACTGGTTTCACTCGGCCAAGATAAGTTTGGCGCGAGCCCAAAAAACAACAACATGAAAGTCCTATAGTAAGACCATGGCCGACTGCAATGGGTCGACCATAGTCTCGGGGGCTACACCCAGTGGGTGCATTGAGCGTGCCCCCACTGGTCTCACTCGGCCGAGATCAGTCCGGCGCGAGCTCAAGAAAGACAGGAAAAGAAGAACACCCAGTGGGTGGTGTGATACCTCACAAAGCAAAACAACAGAAAGTACTCCGGCAACATACCTGGACGTTGGCCCGAAGAGCAGAGCTGGCGTCGTAAGCCGCCATGCTGGCCTTATACGCCGCCTTCGTCCGCCTTCGTCCGCCCCATCATCTCCTCCGCCTGGCGAACGGCCTCTTGTGACGCCCCCACAGGGTCCTCCGGGAGGCGATAGGTGGAGAAAAGGATAGACGAAGCAGCAGGCGTCGAACCAGTCGCAGGCGCTGGATCGACGGCGCGGATCGGCGCTGGGTTGACAACCAAGGCGGGCGCCGGGTCGACGCTCGGTGCAGGCGGTGGGTCGACGACGGGCACGGTTGGCACAGGGACAGCGAACGAGACCGCAGTCCGGGCCGCGTCCTCGGGTCGTTGGGCCCCCGAGCCAGAAGGCGCTTTCCGCTCCTTCCTCCTTGCGCGCCGGTAGTCCTCGCAAAGCCTCCCCTCATCCTCGTCGTCGTCCGGCAGCTCTATGACAAGGCGCGGCGCTTCAGATCAAACAAGGAACCAAGTCAATCAACTATCGCCCAGAAAAGAAGGACAAAAACGAGTCTCGTAGGACCCATACCTGCTCGGGACGTCAAGACATCCCCCATCTCGTCGTCGTTTCGACCCCGGTCGATGTCCATCGAGGTCGTGGAAGCGGCGGCTCTGAAAAATTCGGTCAAGAAATGAGTCGACCAAGACTGCAGTCGACCCCCAAGAAACAAAGAAAAGCAAGCCCGAGCGACACTTACGTGGAGGCGATGGGTACATCCACCTTGATCCTCGGCAGAGCCTTCTGGGGCTTGGCGGGGGCGACTTTGGGCTGCTTGGGCGTGATGGCTTCTCGCCCCTCGTTGGTTACCCCAAGTGGAAGGTTTGAGATGTAGCGTAACGACAAGTTTCCCTTGGCAAAGATACCAAGGATCGAATCCCGTGAGACTCCGAGGGTCGACAAGTAGGTGTCAACCACTAACGGCGCCAGATACTTAGCAGTTGACAGGACCTGCACACAGATACAAATAACTTTGCTCCCAACGAGTACAGAGAGGTTGTCAATCCCTCCGGCCTTGTCGTTTACACTTGGTCTTCTTTGGAATCTTATCTTGACTCATCCCCAGACCGTCAGCCAGGTACAAGTCAAAATGATCCACTCCCTTTCGATATTTTGAGCACTCATGCAATGGATGAGCGTAAGCAAGAAAGTCGACACTTAGGATGGCAAAGAGAGAAAAATGATAGAGGGGGAAGACAAAAAGGGTGTGAAAGGCTCACATCAATGAGGACAATCATAGGCGAGAGAAAGCCAAATGATAGATATGATGTGAGGAGTAGGGATTGCCATGCAACGGATGCACATATGAGCTAAGGTAAGCTCTCCAATGGAACTAGTGGGGGTGCATCCAACTTGCTTGCTCAAGAAGACCTAGAGCTCTTTTGAGGAGGCTCATCATTGGAATATACAAGCCAAGTTCTATAGTGTGAAGGTCCCCACATAGCTATATGCATGAATGATAATATCTATGGAGCACAAGGTATAAGATGGAGTACGAGTGTGGATCTCTCAAAAGGAAATAGTAGTGTGCCCGTTCTCTCTTTTTATTTCTTTTTCTCTTTTTTCTATATTTTTTTTATTTTTTTTGTGGCCTCAATGGCTCTTTATATTTAAATCTCATTTGTCCTCTTTGGGATCTTTTGATTTTGTCCTCTTTGGGATCTTTTCCTCACTTTAGGGGCAACACTCTATATATTACAAGAAGTATAGAAGATCTTTCACACTTTACAAAAGTACTCAACATAAAGAAAATGAAACTATCATGATGTATGCAAATGTATGCCTCTGCTGGTGTAGCAGGGTATGCAATGATACTAGCGCGTCATGTAGCAATGATTAGGGCAAGGCCCAACTAGCATGCGGCTCATCGATCAAGCAAAAAGCATGTATGACATGAAGATCAAGTCATGAGAAGATGGATGTTGCATGGCAATGTATCTCGGAAAGGCTATGGAAATGCCTTGATAGGTAGGTATGGTGGCTGTTTTGAGGAAAGATATAATGAGGCTTATGATGATAGAGCGTATCGTGCCAAGGATTTGGATGCACCGGCGAAGTATGCGCCAACTCTCGAGGTGAGAAAGGGCAATGCACGGTACCGAAGAGGCTAGAAAAATATGGCTAGGTGGAAGTGTCAACTTTCGAATACTCACATTAGTCCGAAGAACTCATGCACTTATTATCGGTAACTCTCAATCTAATTAGGAGGTTCACAAAGAGACAAGTAGCCCGAGGAGGAGTGTATGGGGGTTTGGTTATCCTTGCGCATCCTCGACTCATGGTACGTGAGTGTACTCTAATATTCGATCCCTCCAAAGATTAGTGATCCATTTAGTAGCTAAAGTTCTCAACTATTTTGTAGGTTTTCGAAAATAAACACGGATTGCCGAAAATATTACATCTATCACTAATAGGCTAAAGCTCTTGACACCAAAAGTTCAGACATTACTCATGGCAATACCTCAAAACTATTGTAAGTTACTACTAAAATTAAATAGCAACCTCAATTACCTACTTTAAGTTAAGACACACAACTCAGTGCAACAGGCAAAACTCTCTTAACAAGATAAACATGAAAACTCAAGAGAATTCAGCAACCAACTAAACAAAAGCTCTTTAAAAAGAAAAGCATGAAAACTAAGAGCTAAACATAACAACAGCTATGGAAAGACAAAGAACATACACAACAAAGATAAGCATGCAAATCCTATGTTGTGTTCTAGGTTGAAGTGGAGCGTGTTTCTCTCCCACACAAAGAAATCCGGGTTCTAACTTGTTATGAACAGCAAGCAAAGCTAAAGAAAACTAAAAAGGAAACTAAGAGCGAGACGCTCCAAGAATAGCACATAACACATGAAGTGATTAAAATATAGTGGAACGAAAGACGAACTGATAAATGTTGATGGAGAAGGGGATGCATGGGGGCATCCCCAAGCTCAGACTCTTGAGTCTTCTTGAATATTTCTTGGGGGTGCACGGGGGCATCCCCAAGCTTGAGCGTTTGACCGTCCTGAATCTTCTTTTATCATCTTCCCTCGCACACTTGAAAACTCCCTTCATACATAACTCATCATAATCTGATTAGCGAGGTTAGTACCCACAATAAAATAACTTTTCCCTGCTGAAATAAAGATAATCTTGAAGAGCTACTGTTTCTCAAGATTGCCAAAAGGTTTTTGCAATGAAAAAGCAAGCTCAAGGTTTGCAAAACGAAGAAAAGGCAAAACAGGACAGAATCTGTGAAAAACAGACCAGTAGGTAGTAAATAATTTTTTCGGGGCACTTCTGCAACTCAAATCAAAAAACTCAGTACAGACGCCCGAAAGCCAATTGTATAGAGCACGCTTTCAAAAAAATTCAGATCAAAAAGATGATCTGGTGATTGTTTACGAATTTTTCTGTCCAAGGACAGAATCTGTTTTCTGGACTGCACGTCACAACTTTTGAACTTTCTTGCAATCGGAGGCTAAACTTGGCACAAAGCTGAAAAGAAAAGATACAATGATGATGCTACTGTAGTAACAAACATCAAGACACAACAAAAGCAAAATAAAACCTAATTCGTTGTGGGCTGCCTCCCAAAAGCGCTTTCTTTTATGCCTTTAAGTTAGGCATGATGCAAAAAGATCAAGTTGTATCAATTGAACCATCATCAAGATCATCAAAAAGCTCTTCAATAGTACAACTAGTCTTAAGAGGACTTTCAAATAAAGGCCTAGTAAAGATACTTCTAGGGAGAAAACCAAAAGGTGGAAAGTCAATGGGAGATTCATTTATAAATTTATCAAGGAGAGGTATTTCTTCCAAAGTTTTCACCGTTTCAACCCCTTTGGCAATAGATGGATTACTTTTGGAACGAGGAGCCTTTGAAACGTAAACGAACTTAGGTTCCTTCTTTGCCGGAGTTTCTACCTTTTTGGCTTTGATTGAGGAGAAAGTAGTTCCTAAAGTGTCAAAAATTTCCTCAATCTTGTCTATCCTAGAAGAATCCAAGTCATGGGATTTGATGGTCTCCAAAGTTTTGAGAATTTTATGCATGGAGCTATCAAGCCTATTCAAATTCCCTTGGATATTACGGTCCAACTCATTTATCTTATTAATGCTTGGCATCTCTAGCTCTATCTTTTCAAGTTTTTTCATAATGTGAGCTAGGGTAATGTCCTCTTGAATGCTAACAACAGGGGGATTTCCAACAAGATTTTCCATAATACTATGAGATTCCCAAACTGGGGCTTCTTGGAAATTTCCATTGATAGCAGAATCTAGAATAAACCTATTCCAAGAAGTAATTCCAACATAGAAATTTCTAAGCAGGATAGTAGTAGATTGCTTCTTGGTGGCTCTTTTTTGAGAATCATTAATTCTATACGAAGCATCTTTTAGACTTTCACCACCTCTTTGTTTAAAGGTGAGCACTTCTGCCTCACCAAAGGAAAAAGGACCAGACATAATGCCAACTAAAAGCGAGATAACTATTTTTGTGTTTTTTGGTAAGGGACACTAAAGTAAAAACTGAAAGGTAAAATAACAAGACTAAAAAGCAAAGATAAAAGATAGCGTGCAACTCCCCTATCTTGAAGAGTGGAGTCCCCGGCAACGGTGCCAGAAACTTTGCTTCATGGCTTCTCGCCCCTCGTTGGTTACCCCAAGTGGAAGGTTTGAGATGTAGCGTAACGGCAAGTTTCCCTTGGCAAAGATACCAAGGATCGAATCCCGTGAGACTCCGAGGGTCGACAAGTAGGTGTCAACCACTAACGGCGCCAGATACTTAGCGGTTGACAGGACCTGCACACAGATACAAATAACTTTGCTCCCAACGAGTACAGAGAGGTTGTCAATCCCTCCGGCCTTGTCGTTTACAAAGGATCAAACACAAGAGATAATAATGATAGGTATGACTGCAACTAGGAAATAAGAACATGAAGTAAATAGCGGGTGTGATCAGTGACGGTAATATGGACCGGGGTCCCATGATGTTCACTAGTGATGTCTATCTCCCAAAAGACGATAAAACAGCTAAGCGAGGTAAACAAATTATAGTTGGGCAATTGACAGGATTATGTGCGCAAACCAATGCTAACTATGCTGTAAAGAAAGGTAGAGGCTCAAAAGCATGGGCGATACGCCAAGGCAAGTAGACCGAAATCCATCTGCATCTACTACTAATCATCCACCTTGAGATATCTATCCAGAACATCTCGCTGGTATTAAGTTGCGAATCCCACCCAAAGTGTAAACTCAAAGCAACAGACAACTGCATTAAAAGAACTTTGCGTAAAGTAAACAATCCTTGCACCCGCAAGTACAAGCACCGTTGTTTTCCCCCTTGTGGCAACAGCACATCCCCTAGACTCATGTTTCTGTCACTCAAACTAGTCATCAAGGGGCATGAACCCACAATCAAGCATAACGTTCCCTCTGTTGGAAATATTCCCTAGAGGCAATAATAAAAGAGTTATTATTATATTTCCTTGTTCATGATAATCGTTTATTATCCATGCTATAACTGTATTGATTGGAAACTCAAATACATGTGTGGATAAATAGACAAACTTTGTGTCCCTAGTGAGCCTCTACAGGACTAGCTCGTTGATCAAAGATGACCGCGGTTTCCAGGTCATAGACATGAGTTGTCATTTGATAACGGGATCACATCATTAGGAGAATGATGTGATGGACGAGACCCAAACGTTAAACATAGCTTTTGATCGTATCAGTTATCGCTATAGTTTTCTGCATGTCAAGTATAAGTTCCTATGACCATGAGATCATGTAACTCACTGACACCGTAGGAGTGCTTTGTGTGTGCCAAACGTCGCAACGTAACTGGGTGACTATAAAGGTACTCTACAGGTATCTCCGAAGGTGTCTGTTGAGATGACATGGATCGAGACTGGGATTTGTCACTCCGTGTGACGGAGAGGTATCTCCGGGCCCACTCGGTAATACGTCATCTCAATGAGCTCAAAGTGACTAAGTAGTTGGTCACGGGATTATGTATTACGGTAACGAGTAAAGAGACTTGCCGGTAACGAGATTGAACTAGGTATAGAGATACCGACGATCGAATCTCAGGCAAGTAACATACCGACGAGACAAAGGGAACTGTATACGGGATTGCCTGAATCCTTGACATCGTGGTTCATCCGATGAGATCATCGAGGAACGTGTGGGAACCAATATGGGTATCCAGATCCCGCTATTGGTTATTGACCTGGGAGTGTCTCGGTCATGTCTACATGGTTTCCGAACCCGCAGGGTCTACACACTTAAGGTTCGGTGACGCTAGGGTTGTTAGTGAGAACAGTGCATGGTTGCCGAAGGTTGTTCGGAGTCCCGGATGAGATCCCGGACGTGACGAGGGTCTCCGGAATGGTCCGGGGACAAAGATTGATATATAGGATGAAAGGTTTCGGAGTCCGGAAGTGTTCCGGGGAGCATCGGGAAATCGGCGGATGACCGAAAGGGGTTTCGGGGTCCCGGAAGGGGTTTCGGGCCTAATGGGCCACAAAGGGGGACACAACAGCCCTCATAGGGCTGTGCGCCCCCCCCTTGGCCCTCTCCTAGTGCGCATGGGGGGCTGGCCCCTCCTAGGGCTGCCGCACCCCCTGGCTTGGGGGGCAAGGCACCTAGGGGGGGAAACCCTAGGGCCTGGCGCAGCCCTTGGCCGCCGCCCCCCCTCTGCCCTGGCCGCCGGCCCCCCTAGGGGAAACCCTAGGGCGCCCCCCTCCCCTCTATTCCCCCTATATATAGAGAGGTAGAGGGAGGGCAGCCAACACACGTTTGTGCCTCGGTGCTGCCCTCCCTCTCCCATAACATCTTCGTCTTCCCGCGGTGCTTGGCGAAGCCCTGCTGGAATCCTCCACCACCATCACCACCACGTCGTCGTGCTGCCGGTCTCTCCATCAACCTCTCCTCCACCCCTTGCTGGATCAAGAAGGAGGAGACGTCCCCGAGCCGTACGTGTGAAGAACGCGGAGGCACCGTTGCTTCGGTGCTAGGATCTTCGGCGATCTGAATCGCGGTGAGTACGACTCCATCAACCGCGTTCTTAACGCTTCCGCTTAGCGATCTACAAGGGTATGTGGATCCAACTCTCCTCTCGTAGATGCATCTCCTAGATTGATCTTGGTGAACGTAGGAAAATTTTTTGTTTTCCGTGCAACGTTCCCCAACAGTGGCATCATGAGCTAGGATCTTGCGTAGATGCTTTCACGAGTAGAACACAAAAGGGTTTGTGGGCGTTGATGTTTAAATTTCTGCCCTCCTTAGTCTTTCTTGATTCAACGGTATTATGGGATGAAGCGGTCCGGACCAACTTTACATGTCCACGTACATGAGACCGGTTCCATCGACAGACATGTGACTTTTGTTGCATAAGATGGCTGGCGGGTGTCTGTCTCTCCTATCTTAGTTGAATCGGAATAGAACAAGGCGGTCCTTGTAGAAGGTTAAATAGCAACTTGTATATCACCGTTGTGGCTTTGCGTAGGTAAGAAGCATTCTTGCTAGATATCCATAGCAGCCACGTAAAACATGCAAACAACAAATTAGAGGACGTCTAACTTGTTTTTGCAGGGTATGTATGTGATATGATATGGCCAATGACATGATGAGATATATTTGATGTATGAGATGATCATGTTGTAATAGTTAATATCGACTTGCATGTCGATGCATACGGCAACCGGCAGGAGCCATAGGGTTGTCTTTAATTTTGTATGACCTGCGTGTCAATCATTAAGCGCTTTGTAATGCTTTACTTTATCGCTAAACGGTAGCAATAGAAGTAAGAGCATGGTGGGCGCGCGACAATCCCGATGGCGACACGATGATGGAGATCATGATGATGGGGATCATGGTGTCGCGCCGGTGACGATGGAGATCATGCCGGTGCTTTGGAGATGGAGATCAAAAGCACGAGTTGATGGCCATATCATGTCACTTATGATTTGCATGTGATGTTAATCCTTTTATGCATCTTATTTTGCTTAGGACGACGGTAGCATTATAAGATGATCCTTCACTAAAATTTCAAGATAAAATTGTGTCCCCCCCGAGTGTGCGCCGTTGCGAAGGTTCGTCGTTTCGAAGCACCACGTGATGATCGGGTGTGATAGACTCTATGTTCGCATACAACGGGTGCAAGCCAGTTTTGCACATGCAGAACACTCGGGTTAGACTTGACGAGCCTAGCATGTACAGACATGGCCTCGGAACACGGAAGACCGAAAGGTCGAGCATGAGTCATATAGTAGATATGATCAACATGTAGATGTTCACCATTGACACCACCTCATCTCACGTGATGATCGGACTTGGGTTGGTGGATCTGGATCATGTCACGCTCGAATGACCAGAGGGATGTCAATTTGAGTGGGAGTTATAAATAATTTGATTAGGTAGTAACTCACTTATCATGAACAATAGTCTAAAATGTCTTTGCAAATCTTTTGTTGTAGATGGCTCGCGCAGTAGCTCCCTTGAATTTTAATGCGTTCCTAGAGAAAGCTAAACTGAAAGATGATGGGAGCAACTTTGTGGACTGGCTCCGCAATCTGAGGATCATCCTCACAGCTGCCCAAAAGGTTTATGTCCTAAATGCACCGCTAGGTGACCCCCCCGCTCCTACAGCCTCTGCAGACGTTTTGAACGCCTGGCAGTCGCGTTCGGATGACTACTCAATAGTGCAGTGTGCCATGTTGTACGGCTTGGAAGGAGGACTTCAAAGGCGTTTTGAACGTCATGGTGCATATGAGATGTACCAGGAGTTAAAGTTCATCTTTGAAAAGAATGCTAAGATCGAGAGGTATGAGACCACCGATAAATTCTTTGCTTGCAAGATGGAGGAGAATTCGTCTGTCAGTGAGCACTTACTGAAGATATCTGGGTACTATACCCGCATAACTGATCTGGGACTTGTGTTCCCGGATGAGGCTATCATTGACAGAATTCTCCAGTCACTCCCTCCTAGCTACAAGAGCTTCGTGCAGCAGTATAACATGCAAGGGATGAACAAAACCATCGCCGAGCTGTTTTCGATGCTGAAAGTCGCTGAGGCAGACATCCAGAAGGAGTATCAAGTGTTGATGGTCAATAAAACCACCAGTTTCAAGAAGAATGGCAAGGGCAAGAAGGGTAACTCTAAGAAGGGTGGCAAGGCAGTTGCTCATCCAGTGAAGAAACCCAAGGCTGGGCCCAAGCCAGAGACTGAGTGTTTCTATTGCAAGGGGAACGGCCACTGGAAGCGGAACTGCCCCAAGTATCTGGCAGACAAGAAGGGGGCCAACAACAACAACAAAGGTATATGTGATATACATGTTATTGATGTGTACCTTACCAACTCTCGTTGTAGTGCCTGGGTATTTGATACCGGTTCGGTTGCTCACATTTGCAACTCTAAACAGTAACTGCGGAATAAACGGAGGCTGGCGAAGGACGAAGTGACGATGCGCGTGGGAAATGGTTCCAAGGTTGATGTGATCGCCGTCGGAACGCTCGCTCTTCGATTACCATCGGGATTAGTTATGAACCTGAATAATTGTTATTTAGTGCCTGCGTTAAGCATGAACATTATATCTGGATCTTGTTTATTGCGAGACGGTTACTCATTTAAATCAGAGAATAAAGGTTGTTCTATTTATATGGGTAATATCTTTTATGGTCATGCACCCGAAGTGAGGGGTTTATTCTTATTGAATCTCGATAGTGATGATACACATGTTCATAACATTGATGCCAAAAGATGTAGAGTAGTTAGCGATAGTACCACTTTCTTGTGGCACTGCCGTCTGGGTCATATCGGCGTAAAACGCATGAGAAAGCTCCATGCTGATGGACTTTTGGAGTCTCTTGATTTTGAATCACTTGACACATGCGAGCCGTGCCTCATGGGCAAGATGACAAGGACCCCGTTTTCAGGAACAATGGAACGGGCAAGTGACTTATGGGAAATCATACATACTGATGTGTGTGGTCCGATGAGTGTCACGGCGCGCGGTGGATATCGTTATTTTCTCACCTTCACTGACGACTTAAGTAGATATGGGTATATTTACTTAATGAAGCATAAGTCTGAAACTTTTGAAAAGTTCAAGCAATTTCAGAGTGAAGTTGAAAATCATCGTAACAAGAAGATCAAGTTCCTACGATCTGATCGAGGGGGAGAATATCTGAGTTATGAGTTTGGCAATCACTTAAGAAAATGTGGAATTGTTTCACAGTTGACGCCACCTGGAACACCACAGCGTAATGGTGTGTCCGAACGTCGTAATCGAACCCTATTAGATATGGTACGTTCTATGATGTCTCTTGCCGATTTGCCACTATCGTTTTGGGGATATGCGTTAGAGACAGCTGCATTCACTTTAAATAGGGCTCCATCTAAGTCCGTTGAGACAACACCGTATGAACTGTGGTTTGGTAAGAAACCTAAGTTGTCTTTTCTCAAGGTTTGGGGTTGCGATGCTTATGTCAAAAGGCTTCAGCTAGAAAAGCTCGAACCCAAAGCGGACAAATGTGTCTTCATAGGATACCCGAAAGAGACTGTTGGGTACACCTTCTATCTCAGATCCGAAGGCAAAGTGTTTGTCGCTAAGAACGGGTCCTTTCTCGAGAAAGAGTTTCTCTCGAAAGAATTGAGTGGGAGGAAGGTAGAACTTGATGAGGTTATTGAACCTCTGCTTCAACCAGAGAGTAGCGCAGCACAGAAAGATGTTTTTGTGGAGCCTGCAGAGGTTGAAGAGGAAGCCAGTGATGATGATCAAGAAGCTTCTGATCAAGTTACTACCGAACCTCGTAGGTCGACAAGGGTACGCACTGCACCTGAGTGGTATGGTAACCCTGTCTTGGAGGTCATGTTGTTAGACAACGGTGAACCTACGAGCTATGGAGAAGCGATGGTGGGCCCGGATTCCGACAAATGGTTAGAGGCCATGAAATCCGAGATGGGATCCATGTATGAAAACAAAGTATGGACTTTGGAAGTATTACCTGAAGGGCGGAAGGCCATTCAGAATAAATGGATTTTTAAGAGGAAGACGGACGCTGACGGGAATGTCACCGTGTATAAGGCTCGACTTGTGGCAAAGGGTTTTTCACAAGTTCAAGGAATTGACTACGATGAGACTTTCTCACCCGTAGCGATGCTTAAATCCGTCCGAATCATGTTAGCAATAGCTGCATATTTCGATTATGAAATTTGGCAGATGGATGTCAAAACGGCGTTCCTTAACGGTTTTCTTAAGGAAGAGTTGTATATGATGCAACCGGAAGGTTTTGTCGATCCAGAGAATGCTGACAAAGTATGCAAGCTCCAGCGTTCCATTTATGGGCTGGTGCAAGCATCTCGGAGTTGGAATCTTCGCTTTGATGAGGTGATCAAAGCGTTTGGGTTTGTACAAGTTTATAATGAAGCTTGTATTTACAAGAAAGTGAGTGGGAGCTCTATAGCGTTTCTAATATTATATGTGGATGACATATTGCTGATTGGAAACAATATATGTGGGCTGCCTCCCAAAAGCGCTTTCTTTTATGCCTTTAAGCTAGGCATAATGCATAGAGATCAAGTTTTATCAAGAGTAAAAGAATAGCTAGCCCGTACAACGGACTCAAAAGGTAACTTGATCTTCTTTCGAGGGAAGTGTTCCATCCCTTTCTTGAGAGGAAACTGAAATTTTATATTACCCTCTTTCATGTCAATGATAGCACCAACGGTGCGTAAAAAGGGACGTCCCAAAATAATTGGACATGAAGGACCACATTCAATATCCATAATAGTAAAATCAAAGGGAACATATGTTGGGGAATGTAGTACTTTAAAATTTTCCTACGATCACGCAAGATCTATCTACCAGATGCATAGCAACGAGAGGGGAGAGTGTGTCTACGTACCCTCGTAGACCGGGAGCGGAAGCGTCAAGTGACGCGGTTGATGTTGTCGAACTTCTTCGCGATCCAACCGATCAAGCACCGAACGTACGGCACCTCCGCGTTCAGCACACGTTCAGCTTGATGACGTCCCACGAGCTATTGATCCAGTTGAGCTTCACGGGAGAGTTTCGTCAGCACGACGGCGTGGTGACGGATATGATGTGTTCACCGGCGCAGGGCTTCTCCTAAGCTCCGCGACGGTACGACCGAGGTGTGATTCTGTGGAGGGGGGCACCGCACACGGCAAAACAATTCAACTTGTGTGTCTTTGGGTGCCCCCCTGCCCCCGTATATAAAGGAGCAAGGGAGGAGGGGCCGGCCAACTCTCCTGGTGCGGCTAGGGAAGGGATTCCTACTAGGAATAGGATTGCAATCCTATTCCTAGTAGGATTCACCGAAAGGAAGAAGGGGGAAAGGAATAGGAGAGGTGGCGCCCCCCCCCCCCCAATCCTAGTCCAACTAGGATTCCTAGGTGGGGGCGCCGGCCAGCCCTATGGGCTGCCTCTCTCTCACCCTTTAGGCCCACTATGGACCATCCCCTCTCGTAGGGGGTTCCGGTAACCCCCTCCGGCATTCCCGATAAATCCGAAACTTTTCCGGTATACTTCCGGTGTCCGAATATAGCCGTCCAATATATCAATTTTTATGTCTCGGACATTCCGAGACTCCTCGTCATGTCCGTGATCTCATCCGGGACTCCGAACTACCTTCGGTACATCAATACTCAAAAACTCATAATACCGATCGTCATCAAACGTTAAGCGTGCGGACCCTACGGGTTCGAGAACTATGTAGACATGACCGAGACTCATCTCTGGTCAATAACCAATAGCGGAACCTGGATGTTCATATTGGCTCCTACATATTCTACGAAGATCTTTTATCGGTCAGAACCGCATAACAACATACGTTGTTCCTTTTGTCAAACGGTATGTTACTTGCCCGAGATTCGATCGTCGGTATCTTTATACCTAGTTCAATCTCGTTTACCGGCAAGTCTCTTTACTCGTTCCGTAACACATCATCTCGTGACTAACTCATTAGTCCTTTGCTTGCAAGGCTTATTATGATGTGTGTTACCGAGAGGGCCCAGAGATACCTCTCCGACACTCGGAGTGACAAATCCTAATCTTGATCTATGCCAACACCACGAATACTTTCGGAGACACATGTAGAGCATCTTTATGATCACCCAGTTACGTTGTGACGTTTGATAGCACACAAGGTGTTCCTACGGTATTCGGGAGTTGCATAATCTCATAGTCATAGGAACATGTATAAGTCATGAAGAAAGCAATAGCAGTTAAACTAAACGATCATAGTGCTATGCTAACGGATGGGTCTTGTCCATCACATCATTCTCCTAATGGTGTGATCCCGTTGATCAAATGACAACTCATGTCTATGGTTAGGAAACATAACCATCTTTGATCAATGAGCTAGTCTAGTAGAGGCATACTAGGGACATACTGTTTTGTCTATGTATCCACACATGTACTAAGTTTCCGGTTAATACAATTCTAGCATGAATAAAAGACATTTATCATGATATAAGGAAATACAAATAACATCTTTATTATTGCCTCTAGGGCATATTTCCTTCAAAGGGATCATCTTATAATGCTACCGTCGTTCTAAGCAAAATAAGAAGCATAATAAGATAAACATCACATGCAATCAAAATATGTGACATGATATGGCCATCATCATCTTGTGCTTTTGATCTCCATCTCCAAAGCATCGTCATGATCACCTTCGTCACCGGCGCGACACCTTGATCTCCATCGTAGCATCGTTGTCGTCTCGCCAACTATTGCTTCTACGACTATCGCTACCGCTTAGTGATAAAGTAAAGCAATTACATGGCGATTGCATTTCATACAATAAAGCGACAACCATATGGCTCCTGCCAGTTGCCGATAACATTACAAAACATGATCATCTCATACAAAAACGTATAACTCATCATGTCTTGACCATATCACATCACAACATGCCCTGCAAAAACAAGTTAGACGTCCTCTACTTTGTTGTTGCAAGTTTTACGTGGCTGCTACGGGCTTTAGCAAGAACCGTTCTTACCTACGCATACAAAACCACAACGATGTTTCGTCAAGTATGTGCTGTTTTAACCTTCACAAGGACCGGGCGTAGCCACACTTGATTCAGCTAAAGTGAGAGAGACAGACACCCGCCAGTCACCTTTAAGCAACGAGTGCTCGTAACGGTGAAACCAGTCTCGCGTAAGCGTACGCGTAATGTCGGTCCGGGCCGCTTCATCTCACAATACCGCCGAAGCAAAGTATGACATGCTGGTAAGCAGTATGACTAGTATCGTCCACAATCTCATTGTGTTCTACTCGTGCATATCATCTACGCATAGACCTGGCTCATGATGCCACTGTTGGGGAACGTAGTATTTTAAAAATTTCCTACGATCACGCAAGATCTATCTACCAGATGCATAGCAACGAGAGGGGAGAGTGTGTCTACGTACCCTCATAGACCGGGAGCGGAAGCGTCAAGTGACGCGGTTGATGTTGTCGAACTTCTTCGCGATCCAACCGATCAAGCACCGAACGTACGGCACCTCCGCGTTCAGCACACGTTCAGCTTGATGACGTCCCACGAGCTCTTGATCCAGTTGAGCTTCACGGGAGAGTTTCGTCAGCACGACGGCGTGGTGACGGATATGATGTGTTCACCGGCGCAGGGCTTCTCCTAAGCTCCGCGACGGTACGACCGAGGTGTGATTCTGTGGAGGGGGGCACCGCACACGGCAAAACAATTCAACTTGTGTGTCTTTGGGTGCCCCCCTGCCCCCGTATATAAAGGAGCAAGGGAGGAGGGGCCGGCCAACTCTCCTGGTGCGGCTAGGGAAGGGATTCCTACTAGGAATAGGATTGCAATCCTATTCCTAGTAGGATTCACCGAAAGGAAGAAGGGGGAAAGGAATAGGAGAGGTGGCGCCCCCCCCCCCCCAATCCTAGTCCAACTAGGATTCCTAGGTGGGGGCGCCGGCCAGCCCTATGGGCTGCCTCTCTCTCACCTTTTAGGCCCACTTTGGACCATCCCCTCTCGTAGGGGGTTCCGGTAACCCCCTCCGGCATTCCCGATAAATCCGAAACTTTTCCGGTATACTTCCGGTGTCCGAATATAGCCGTCCAATATATCAATCTTTATGTCTCGGACATTCCGAGACTCCTCGTCATGTCCGTGATCTCATCCGGGACTCCGAACTACCTTCGGTACATCAATACTCAAAAACTCATAATACCGATCGTCATCAAACGTTAAGCGTGCGGACCCTACGGGTTCGAGAACTATGTAGACATGACCGAGACTCATCTCTGGTCAATAACCAATAGCGGAACCTGGATGTTCATATTGGCTCCTACATATTCTACGAAGATCTTTTATCGGTCAGAACTGCATAACAACATACATTGTTCCTTTTGTCAAACGGTATGTTACTTGCCCGAGATTCGATCGTCGGTATCTTTATACCTAGTTCAATCTCGTTTACCGGCAAGTCTCTTTACTCGTTCCGTAACACATCATCTCGTGACTAACTCATTAGTCCTTTGCTTGCAAGGCTTATTATGATGTGTGTTACCGAGAGGGCCCAGAGATACCTCTCCGACACTCGGAGTGACAAATCCTAATCTTGATCTATGCCAACACCACGAATACTTTCGGAGACACCTGTAGAGCATCTTTATGATCACCCAGTTACGTTGTGACGTTTGATAGCACACAAGGTGTTCCTACGGTATTCGGGAGTTGCATAATCTCATAGTCATAGGAACATGTATAAGTCATGAAGAAAGCAATAACAGTTAAACTAAACGATCATAGTGCTATGCTAACGGATGGGTCTTGTCCATCACATCATTCCCCTAATGATGTGATCCCGTTGATCAAATGATAACTCATGTCTATGGCTAGGAAACATAACCATCTTTGATCAATGAGCTAGTCTAGTAGAGGCATACTAGGGACATACTGTTTTGTCTATGTATCCACACATGTACTAAGTTTCCGGTTAATACAATTCTAGCATGAATAAAAGACATTTATCATGATATAAGGAAATACAAATAACATCTTTATTATTGCCTCTAGGGCATATTTCCTTCAGTCTCCCACTTGAACTAGAGTCAATAATCTAGATTACAAAGTGATGATTCTCACACCCATGGAGTCTTGGTGCTGATCATGTTTTGCCCGTGGAAGAGGCTTAGTCAACGGGTCTGCAACATTCAGATCCGTATGTATTTTGCAAATCTCTATGTCTCCCTCCTTGACTAGATCGCGGATGGAATTGAAGCGTCTTTTGATGTGCTTTGTTTTCTTGTGAAACCTGGATTCCTTCGCCAAGGCTATGGCTCCAGTGTTGTCACAAAAGATTTTCATTGGACCCGATGCACTAGGTACTACACCTAGATCGGATATGAACTCCTTCATCCAGACTCCTTCATTTGCTGCTTCCGAAGCAGCTATGTATTCCGCTTCACACGTAGATCCCGCCACGACGCTCTGCTTGGAACTGCACCAGCTGACAGCTCCACCGTTCAATAAAAATACATATCCGGTTTGTGACTTAGAGTCATCCGGATCAATGTCAAAGCTAGAATCGACGTAACCGTTTACGACGAGCTCTTTGTCACCTCCATATACGAGAAACATATCCTTTGTTCTTTTCAGATACTTTAGGATGTTTTTGACCGCTGTCCAGTGATCCACTCCTGGATTACTTTGGTACCTCCCTGCTAGACTTATAGCAAGGCACACATCAGGTCTGGTACACAGCATTGCATACATGATAGATCCTATGGCTGAGGCATAGGGAATGACTTTCATTTTCTCTCTATCTTCTGCAGTGGTCGGGCATTGAGTCTTACTCAACTTCATACCTTGTAAAACAGGCAAGAATCCTTTCTTTGACTGATCCATTTTGAACCTTTTCAAAATCTTATCAAGGTATGTGCTTTGTGAAAGTCCAATTAAGCGTCTTGATCTATCTCTATAGATCTTGATGCCTAATATGTAAGTAGCTTCTCCGAGGTCTTTCATTGAAAAACTTTTATTCAAGTATCCTTTTATGCTATTCAGAAATTCTATATCATTTCCAATTAACAATATGTCATCTACATATAATATTAGAAATGCTACAGAGCTCCCACTCACTTTCTTGTAAATACAGGCTTCTCCAAAAGTCTGTATAAAACCATATGCTTTGATCACCTCATCAAAGCGTATATTCCAACTCCGAGATGCTTGCACCAGTCCATAGATGGATCGCTGGAGTTTGCATACTTTGTTAGCACCTTTTGGATCGACAAAACCTTCTGGTTGCATCATATACAACTCTTCTTTGAGATATCCATTTAGGAATGCAGTTTTGACATCCATTTGCCAGATTTCATAATCATAAAATGCGGCAATTGCTAACATGATTCGGACAGACTTAAGCATCGCTACAGGTGAGAAAGTCTCATCGTAGTCAACTCCTTGAACTTGTCAAAAACCTTTCACAAGAAGTCGAGCTTTGTAAACAGTAATATTACCGTCTGCGTCGGTCTTCCTCTTGAAGATCCATTTATTTTTGATGGCCTACCGATCATCGGGCAAGTCAACCAAAGTCCATACTTTGTTCTCATACATGGATCCCATCTCAGATTTCATGGCTTCAAGCCATTTTGCGGAATCTGGGCTCATCATCGCTTCCTCATAGTTCGTAGGTTCATCATGGTCTAGTAACATGATTTCCAGAACTGGGTTGCCGTACCACTCTGGTGCGGAACGTACTCTGGTTGATCTACGACGTTCAGTAGAAACTTGATCCGAAGTTTCATGATCATTATCATCAACTTCCTCACTAATTGGTGTAGGAATCACTGGAACAATTTCCTGTGATGTACTACTTTCCAATATGGGAGAAGGTACAATTACCTCATCAAGTTCTACTTTCCTCCCACTCACTTCTTTCGAGAGAAACTCTTTTTCTAGAAAGGATCCGTTCTTAGCAATGAATATTTTGCCTTCGGATCTGTGATAGAAGGTGTACCCAACAGTCTCTTTTGGGTATCCTATGAAGACACATTTTTCCGACTTGGGATCGAGCTTATCAGGTTGAAGTGTTTTCACATAAGCATCGCAGCCCCAAATTTTAAGAAACGACAACTTTGGTTTCTTGCGAAACCATAGTTCATAAGGCGTCGTATCAACGGATTTAGATGGTGCCCTATTTAACGTGAATGCAGCTGTCTCTAAAGCATAACCCCAAAATGATAGTGGTAAATCGGTAAGAGACATCATAGATCGCACCATATCCAATAAAGTACGGTTACGACGTTCGGACACACCATTACGTTGTGGTGTTCCAGGTGGCGTGAGTTGTGAAACTATTCCACATTGTTTCAAATGAAGACCAAACTCGTAACTCAAATATTCTCCTCCACGATCAGATCGTAGGAACTTTATTTTCTTGTTACGATGATTCTCTACTTCACTCTGAAATTCTTTGAACTTTTCAAATGTTTCAGACTTGTGTTTCATTAAGTAGATATACCCATATCTGCTCAAATCATCAGTGAAGGTCAGAAAATAACGATACCCGCCGCGAGCATCAACACTCATTGGTCCACATACATCAGTACGTATGATTTCCAACAAATCTGTTGCTCGCTCCATAGTTCCGGAGAACGGAGTTTTAGTCATCTTGCCCATGAGGCATGGTTCGCAAGCACCAAGTGATTCATAATCAAGTGATTCCAAAATTCCATCTTTATGGAGTTTCTTCATGCGTTTTACACCAATATGACCTAAACGGCAGTGCCACAAATAAGTTGCACTATCATTATTAACCTTGCATCTTTTGGTTTCAATATTATGAATATGTGTATCACTACAATCGAGATCCAGTAAGAATAGACCATTCTTTAAGGGTGCATGACCATAAAAGATATTATTCATCAAAATGGAACAACCATTATTCTCTGATTTAAATGAATAACCGTCTCGCAATAAACAAGATCCAGATATAATGTTCATGCTCAACGCTGGCACCAAATAACAATTATTTAGGTCTAAAACTAATCCCGAAGGTAGATGTAGAGGTAGCGTGCCGACGGCGATCACATCGACTTTGGAACCGTTTCCCACGCGCATTGTCACCTCGTCCTTAGCTAATCTTCGTTTAATCCGTAGTCCCTGTTTCGAGTTACAAATATTAGCAACCGAACCGGTATCAAATACCCAGGTACTACTACGAGCATTAGTAAGGTACACATCAATAACATGTATATCACATATACCTTTGTTCATCTTGCCATCCTTCTTATCCGCCAAATACTTGGGGCAGTTCCGCTTCTATTGTCCAGTCCCCTTGCAGTAGAAGCACTCAGTTTCAGGCTTGGCTCCAGATTTGGGTTTCTTCGTTGAAGTAGCAACTGACTTGCTATTCTTTTTGAAGTTCCCTTTCTTTCCCTTGCAATTTTTCTTGAAACTAGTGGTCTTGTTAACCATCATCACTTGATGCTCCTTTTTGATTTCTACCTCCGCAGCTTTGAGCATAGGGAAGAGCTCGGGAATTGTCTTTTGCATCCCTTGCATGTTATAGTTCATCACGAAGCCTTTATAGCTTGGTGGCAGTGATTGAAGAACTCTATCAATAACACTATCCTCGTCAACTTTGCAACCAAGTTGAGTCATATGATTGTAGTACCCAGACATTCTGAGCAAGTGTTCACTGATAGAACTATTCTCCTCCATTTTGCAGCTGTAGAACTTATTGGAAATCTCATATTTCTCAATTCGGGCATTTGCTTGAAATATTAACTTCAACTCCTGGAACATTTCATATGCTCCATGACGTTCAAAACGTCGTTGAAGTCCCGGTTCTAAGCCGTAAAGCATGGCACACTGAACTATCGTGTAGTCATCAGACCGCGACTGCCAGACGTTCAAAGCGTCTGCATCAGCGGTAGGGGGCTTGTCACCTAGCGGTGCTTCAAGGACATAATTCTTCTGTGCAGCAATGAGGATAATCCTCAGGTTACGGACCCAGTCCGTGTAATTGCTACCATCATCTTTCAACTTAGCTTTCTCTAGGAATGCATTAAAATTCAAAGGAACGGTAGCACGGGCCATTGATCTACAACGACATAGATATGCAAAACTATCAGGACTAAGTTCATGATAAATTAAAGTTCAATATTAATTTAAAGAACTCCCACTTAGATAGACATCCCTCTGGTCATCTAAATGATCACGTGATCCAAATCAACTAAACCATGTCCGATCATCACGTGAGATGGAGTAGTTTTCAATGGTGAACATCTTATGTTGATCATATCTACTATATGATTCACGCTCGACCTTTCGGTCTCCAGTGTTCCGAGGCCATATCTGTATATGCTAGGCTCGTCAAGTTTAACCCGAGTATTCTGCGTGTGCAAAACTGGCTTACACCCGTTGTATTTGAATGTAGAGCTTATCACACCCGATCATCACGTGGTGTCTCGGCACGACGAACTTTCGCAACGGTGCATACTCAGGGAGAACACTTATACCTTGAAATTTAGTAAGGGATCATCTTATAATGCTACCGTCGTCCTAAGCAAAATAAGAAGCATAATAAGATAAACATCACATGCAATCAAAATATGTGACATGATATGGCCATCATCATCTTGTGCTTTTGATCTCCATCTTCAAAGCACCGTCATGATCACCTTCGTCACCGGCTTGACACCTTGATCTTCATCGTAGCATCGTTGTCGTCTCGCCAACTATTGCTTCCACGACTATCGCTACCGCTTAGTGATAAAGTAAAGCAATTACATGGCGATTGCATTTCATACAATAAAGCGACAACCATATGGCTCCTGCCAGTTGCCGATAACTTTACAAAACATGATCATTTCATACAAAACCGTATAACTCATCATGTCTTGACCATATCACATCACAACATGCCCTGCAAAAACAAGTTAGACGTCCTCTACTTTGTTTGTTGCAAGTTTTACGTGGCTGCTACGGGCTTAGCAAGAACCGTTCTTACCTACGCATACAAAAACCACAACGATGTTTCGTCAAGTATGTGCTGTTTTAACCTTCACAAGGACCGGGCGTAGCCACACTTGATTCAGCTAAAGTGAGAGAGACAGACACCCGCCAGTCACCTTTAAGCAACGAGTGCTCGTAACGGCGAAACCAGTCTCGCGTAAGCGTACGCGTAATGTCGGTCCGGGCCGCTTCATCTCACAATACCGCCGAAGCAAAGTATGACATGCTGGTAAGCAGTATGACTAGTATCGTCCACAATCTCATTGTGTTCTACTCGTGCATATCATCTACGCATAGACCTGGCTCATGATGCCACTGTTGGGGAACGTAGTATTTTAAAATTTTCCTACGATCACGCAAGATCTATCTACCAGATGCATAGCAACGAGAGGGGAGAGTGTGTCTATGTACCCTCGTAGACCGGGAGCGGAAGCGTCAAGTGACGCGGTTGATGTTGTCGAACTTCTTCGCGATCCAACCGATCAAGCACCGAACGTACGGCACCTCCGCGTTCAGCACACGTTCAGCTTGATGACGTCCCACGAGCTCTTGATCCAGTTGAGCTTCACGGGAGAGTTTCATCAGCACGACGGCGTGGTGACGGATATGATGTGTTCACCGGCGCAGGGCTTCTCCTAAGCTCCGCGACGGTACGACCGAGGTGTGATTCTGTGGAGGGGGGCACCGCACACGGCAAAACAATTCAACTTGTGTGTCTTTGGGTGCCCCCCTGCCCCCGTATATAAAGGAGCAAGGGAGGAGGGGCCGGCCAACTCTCCTGGTGCGGCTAGGGAAGGGATTCCTACTAGGAATAGGATTGCAATCCTATTCCTAGTAGGATTCACCGAAAGGAAGAAGGGGGAAAGGAATAGGAGAGGTGGCGCCCCCCCAATCCTAGTCCAACTAGGATTCCTAGGTGGGGGCGCCGGCCAGCCCTATGGGCTGCCTCTCTCTCACCTTGTAGGCCCACTTTGGACCATCCCCTCTCATAGGGGGTTCCGGTAACCCCCTCCGGCATTCCCGATAAATCCGAAACTTTTCCGGTATACTTCCGGTGTCCGAATATAGCCGTCCAATATATCAATCTTTATGTCTCGGACATTCCGAGACTCCTCGTCATGTCCGTGATCTCATCCGGGACTCCGAACTACCTTCGGTACATCAATACTCAAAAACTCATAATACCGATCGTCATCAAACGTTAAGCGTGCGGACCCTACGGGTTCGAGAACTATGTAGACATGACCGAGACTCATCTCTGGTCAATAACCAATAGCGGAACCTGGATGTTCATATTGGCTCCTACATATTCTACGAAGATCTTTTATCGGTCAGAACCGCATAACAACATACGTTGTTCCTTTTGTCAAACGGTATGTTACTTGCCCGAGATTCGATCGTCGGTATCTTTATACCTGGTTCAATCTCGTTGCCGGCAAGTCTCTTTACTCGTTCCGTAACACATCATCTCGTGACTAACTCATTAGTCTTTTGCTTGCAAGGCTTATTATGATGTGTGTTACCGAGAGGGCCCAGAGATACCTCTCCGACACTCGGAGTGACAAATCCTAATCTTGATCTATGCCAACACCACGAATACTTTCGGAGACACCTGTAGAGCATCTTTATGATCACCCAGTTACGTTGTGACGTTTGATAGCACACAAGGTGTTCCTACGGTATTCGGGAGTTGCATAATCTCATAGTCATAGGAACATGTATAAGTCATGAAGAAAGCAATAGCAGTTAAACTAAACGATCATAGTGCTATGCTAACGGATGGGTCTTGTCCATCACATCATTCCCCTAATGATGTGATCCCGTTGATCAAATGACAACTCATGTCTATGGCTAGGAAACATAACCATCTTTGATCAATGAGCTAGTCTAGTAGAGGCATACTAGGGACATACTGTTTTGTCTATGTATCCACACATGTACTAAGTTTCCGGTTAATACAATTCTAGCATGAATAAAAGACATTTATCATGATATAAGGAAATACAAATAACATCTTTATTATTGCCTCTAGGGCATATTTCCTTCAACATAATTATCATTAACAATGATAAGAACATCGTCGATCCTCCCCAAAGGTTTCTTTATGGAAGAATCAACGAGACGAACACCAAAAGAACAAGAATCATAAGGTTTCAATTTAAGCATATCATATATTCTTTTGGGCATAAAAGAGGTACTAGCTCCAACATCACATAATGCATAGCAAGAGAAGTCATTCAATTTAATTTTTATCATAGGATCCCAACCATCTTCTAGCTTTCTAGGTATGGAGGCTTCTACTCTAAGTTTCTCCTCCCTAGCTTTGATAAGAGCATTAGTGATATACTCTGTGAAGGCAAGATTAAGTGTGCTAGTGCTGGGGTCTCTAGATATCTTGTGAAGGAAATCAATAACTTCGGTAAGAGTGCAATTATCAAAATCAAGAACACGAGCATCAAGTAAAGTGGTAGTAGTGTCCTTTAGGTTCACTTGTTTGGTAGTTTCTATAGTCATAGCATCACCATTAATAGGTCCATTGGGACCAGGAGTACATTGGGTGCTAAGAGTTTGGATATCCTCAACAACTTGGATAGTAGCAACAGTGTGGTGGGTAGGAAGGCTCTTAATTCTATCCTCTTCCTCCCTTTCTCTAGCCCATCTCTCTTTAAGTTTAGCCATCATCCTAATGTTTTCATTAATTTGTACTTGAATAGCATTTATAGGAGTGACTTCCCTCTCCTCATGAGGAGAAGTTTTAATTTTAAGCAATTTTACTTCATTGGCTAAATGGTCTACCTTAAAAGAAAGATCATCTAGGTTATGTAGTTTTTCTTCTACACTCTTATTAAAGGCTTTTTGGGTAGTGATGAAATCTTTAAGCATAATCTCTAGTTCAGTAGTGGAGTTCTTGGTGATAGGATAAGCATTGTTGTTCCCATAAGAATTAGAGGGGAACGGTCTAGGATTGTTACCAAAGTTACTCCTATAAGCATTGTTGTTAAAATTGTTTCTAGAGATAAAGTTCACATCTACTTGTTCTTGAGCAATCAAAGAATTTAAAGGAACATCACGAGGATCAACAGAAGATTGCTTCGAAAGTAGAGACATGATCAAGTCAACCTTTTCATTTAAGGAGGAAATGCTTCGTGGCAGCACCAAGTGTAGTTGACATAAAAGTTCCTCCTGCGGCCGAATCTAACAAGTTCCGCGAGGTAAAGTTCAAGCCTGCATAAAAAGTTTGGATAACCATCCAAGTAGTCAAACCATGAGTAGGGCAGTTCTTGATAAGAGATTTCATACGTTCCCAAGCTTGGGCAACGTGTTCATTATCCAATTGTTTAAAATTCATAATGTTACTTCTAAGTTGGATAATTTTAGCAGGTGGATAGTATTTTCCGATAAAAGCATCTTTGCACTTGTCCCATGAATCTATGCTATTTCTAGGCAAAGACTGAAACCATATTTTAGCTCCTCCTCTCAAGGATAAAGGAAAAAGCTTAAGCTTAACAATATTACCATCTATTTCTTGGTACTTTTGCATATCACAAAGTTCAACAAAGTTGTTTAAGTGTAAAGCAGCATCATCTCCAGCACCGGAGAATTGATCTTTCATGACTAAGTTCAGTAAAGCAGGTTTAATTTCATATGAAGGTGCTGAAGTGGTAGGTGTAGTGATAGGTGTGCTGATAAAGTCATCGTTGTTGTGACTAGTGAAGTCACACAACTTGGTGTTCTCGGTGGAACCCATAGTAGCAAGCAAGCAAGATAACTATTTTTGTGATTTTCGATAAAAGGTACTAAAGCAAAAACTGAAAGGTAAACTAACAAGACTAAAAAGCAAAGATAAAAGATAGCATGCAACTCCCCTATCCTGAAGAGTGGAGTCCCCGGCAACGGCGCCAGAAAAACTCCTTGATGGGCCTCTAACCCCTCGTTGGTTACCCCAAGTGGATGGTGTACGATGCAGTGTTGTGGAAATTTTTCCCTTAGCAAAGATGCCAAGGATTGAATCCCCAGAGACTCCTAGGTTCAACAAGTAGGTGTCAACTGCTAACGGCGCCGGATTAGCAATCAACGTGGACCTGCACACAGATACAAATAACTTTGCTCCCAACGAGTACAGAGAGGTTGTCAATCCCTCCGGCCTTGTAGTTCACAAAGGATTAAATGCAAATGATAGTAGTGATAGATAATGTTTGCAATAGTAAGTAAAAGCGAAAAGTAAATAGCGGATGTGATCAATGATGGTAATATGGACCGGAGTCTCATGAGGTTCACTAGTGATGTCTCTCTCCCAAAAGACGATAAAACAGCTATGTGAGGTAAACAAATTACAGCTGGGCAATTGACAGGACCACGAACGCAAACCAATGCTGACTACATTGCAAGAAAGGTTGAGGTTCAAAGCATGGGCGGTACGCCAAAGTAAGTAGACCGAAATCCATCAATATCTACTACTAATCATCCACCTTGAGATATCTATCCAGAACATCTCGCTGGTATTAAGTTGCGAGCCCCACCCATAGTGTAAACTCAAAGCAACAGACAACTGCATTAAAAGAACTTTGCGTAAAGTAAACAATCCTTGCACCCGCGGGCACAAGCACCGTTGTTTTCCCCCTTGTGGAAACATCACATCCCCTAGACTCATGTTTCTGTCACTCAAGCTAGTCATCGAGGGGCATGAACCCACAATCGAGCATAACGTTCCCTCTTGGAGTCACTACGTATTACTTGGCCAAAGCAATAAATAACAACGGAGAATATGCAAGAATTACTTACGAACATAAATATAAAAGAGGTAGATCAAATATATTACTCAAGAACAATCTGAACATAATCTCATAATCCATCGGATCCCAGCAAACTCATCATAGCAACAACATAAGGATTATATATGTGCCTCGATCATGTAGGGCAGTTCACGAGGACTAATTAGTGAAGCACAAGAACGGGAGGAGAACATCACATAGCTACTGGTCATGGACTCATGGTCCAAGGGAGACTACTCACAACTCATCCGGGAGGCGTCCATGGTGGTGGAGAAGCTCCCGATGGTGATCCTCCCCTCCGGCAGGGTGCCGAGAAGAGTTCTCCTGGTGCTCCCGATCTTGGAAGCGGCGGCGGCGGCGGAACAGAGATGAGATCGCGAAAAAGAGTTCCCGTCCCGAGGGTTTCGAAGGACGCTCTAAATATATGCCGAAGGGGGGCACCAGACGGGGCTCGGGGGGCCCAGGCGCCCCCCCCGGCGTGGCCCGGGGGGGGGGCGCCACCAGGGCGCCTGGAGCCCTGGTGGCCCCCCTAGGCTGTCCTTCGGGAGCACGGTAGGTTCTGGAACGCTGATTTTTTATATAATTTTTCTGGATTTTTCCTGGCAGTTCTCGTAGCGTGAAAACCTGAAATACAAAAACAGCCGAAAAAAGAAACTGGCACCGGGGTGCACTGGATTAGTAGGTTAGTCCAAATATGATCAAAAGTGTATGGAAGTGTATGAATATCATAGCAATATCACCGAAAAGTGGCATGGAGCACGCAGAAATTATAGATACGTTTTGGACGTATCAGCATGCGGCTCATCGATCAAGCAAAAAGCATGTATGACATGAAGATCAAGTCATGAGAAGATGGATGTTGCATGGCAATGTATCTCGGAAAGGCTATGGAAATGCCTTGATAGGTAGGTATGGTGGCTGTTTTGAGGAAGGATATAATGAGGCTTATGATGACAGAGCGTATCGTGCCAAGGATTTGGATGCACCGGCAAAGTATGCGCCAACTCTCGAGGTGAGAAAGGGCAATGCACGGTACCGAAGAGGCTAGAAAAATATGGCTAGGTGGAAGTGTCAACTTTCGAATACTCACATTAGTCCGAAGAACTCATGCACTTATTATCGGTAACTCTCAATCTAATTAGGAGGTTCACAAAGAGACAAGTACCCCGAGGAGGAGTGTATGGGGGTTTGGTTATCCTTGCGCATCCTCGACTCATGGTATGTGAGTGTACTCTAATATTCGATCCCTCCAAAGATTGGTGATCCATTTAGTAGCTAAAGTTCTCAACTATTTTGTAGGTTTTCGAAAATAAACACGGATTGCCCAAAATACGACATCTATCACTAATAGGCTAAATCTCTTGAAACCAAAAGTTCAGACATTATTCATGGCAATACCTCAAAACTATTGTAAGTTACTATTAAAATTAAATAGCGACCTCAATTACCTACTTTAAGTTGAGACACACAACTCAGTGCAACAGGCAAAACTCTCTTAACAAGATAAACATGAAAACTCAAGAGAATTCAGCAACCAACTAAACAAAAGCTCTTTAAAAAGAAAAGCATGAAAACTAAGAGCTAAACATAACAGCAGCTATGGAAAGACAAAGAACATACACAACAAAGATAAGCATGAAAATCCTATGTTGTGTTCTAGGTTGAAGTGGAGCGTGTTTCTCTCCCACTCAAAGAAAGCTGGGTTCTAACTTGTTATGAACAGCAAGCAAAGCTAAAGAAAACTAAAAAGGAAACTAAGAGCGAGACGCTCCAAGCATAGCACATAACACATGAAGTGATTAAAATATAGTGGAACGAAAGACGAACTGATAATTGTTGATGGAGAAGGGGATGCATGGGGGCATCCCCAAGCTCAGACTCTTGAGTCTTCTTGAATATTTCTTGGGGGTGCACGGGGGCATCCCCAAGCTTGAGCGTTTGACCCTCCTGAATCTTCTTTTATCATCTTCCCTCGCACACTTGAAAACTCCCTTCATACATAACTCATCATAATCTGATTAGCGAGGTTAGTACCCACAATAAAATAACTTTTCCCTGCTGGAAATAAAGATAATCTTGAAGAGCTACTGTTTCTCAAGATTGCCAAAAGGTTTTTGCAAAGAAAAAGCAAGCTCAAGGTTTGCAAAACGAAGAAAAGGCAAAACAGGACAGAATCTGTGAAAAACAGACCATCAGGTAGTAAATAATTTTTTCGGGGCACTTCTGCAACTCAAATCAAAAAACTCAGAACAGACGCCCGAAAGCCAATTGTATAGAGCACGCTGTCAAAAAATTCAGATCAAAAAGATGATCTGGTGATTTTATACGAGTATTTCTGTCCAAGGACAGAATCTGTTTTCTGGACTGCACGTCACAACTTTTGAACTTTCTTGCAATCGGAGGCTAAATTTGGCACAAAGCTGAAAAGAAAAGATACAATGATGATGCTACAGTAGTAACAAAGATCAAGACACAACAAAAGCAAAATAAAACCTAATTCGTTGTGGGCTGCCTCCCAAAAGCGCTTTCTTTTATGCCTTTAAGCTAGGCATGATGCAAAAAGATCAAGTTGTATCAATTGAACCATCATCAAGATCATCAAAAAGCTCTTCAATAGTACAACTAGTCTTAAGAGGACTTTCAAATAAAGGCCTAGTAAAGATACTTCTAGGGAGAAAACCAAAAGGTGGAAAGTCAATGGGAGATTCATTTATAAATTTATCAAGGAGAGGTATTTCTTCCAAAGTTTTCACTGTTTCAACCCCTTTGGCAATAGATGGATTACTTTTGGAATGAGGAGCCTTTGAAACGTAAACGAACTTAGGTTCCTTCTTTGCCGGAGTTTCTACCTTTTTGGCTTTGATTGAGGAGAAAGTAGTTCCTAAAGTGTCAAAAATTTCCTCACTCTTGTCTATCCTAGAAGAATCCAAGTCATGGGATTTGATGGTCTCCAAAGTTTTGAGAATTTTATGCATGGAGCTATCAAGCCTATTCAAATTCCCTTGGATCTTACGGTCCAACTCATTTATCTTATTAATGCTTGGCATCTTTAGCTCTATCTTTTCAAGTTTTTTCATAATGTGAGCTAGGGTAATGTCCTCTTGAATGCTTACAACAGGGGGATTTCCAACAAGATTTTCCATAATACTATGAGATTCCCAAACTGGGGCTTCTAGGAAATTTCCATTGATAGCAGAATCTAGAATAAACCTATTCCAAGAAGTAATTCCAACATAAAAATTTCTAAGCAGGATAGTAGTAGATTGCTTCTTGGTGGCTCTTTTTTGAGAATCATTAATTCTATACCAAGCATCTTTTAGACTTTCACCACCTCTTTGTTTAAAGGTGAGCACTTCTGCCTCACCAAAGGCAAAAGGACCAGACATAAAGCCAACTAAAAGCGAGATAACTATTTTTGTGTTTTTTGGTAAGGGACACTATAGCAAAAACTGAAAGGTAAACTAACAAGACTAAAAAGCAAAGATAAAAGATAGCGTGCAACTCCCCTATCTTGAAGAGTGGAGTCCCTGGCAACGGCGCCAGAAACTTTCTTGATGGCTTCTCGCCCCTCGTTGGTTACCCCAAGTGGAAGGTTTGAGATGTAGCGTAACGGCAAGTTTCCCTTGGCAAAGATACCATGGATCGAATCCCGTGAGACTCCGAGGGTCGACAAGTAGGTGTCAACCACTAACGGCGCCAGATACTTAGCGGTTGACAGGACCTGCACACAGATACAAATAACTTTGCTCCCAACGAGTACAGAGAGGTTGTCAATCCCTCCGGCCTTGTCGTTTACAAAGGATCAAACACAAGAGATAATAATGATAGGTATGACTACAACTAGGAAATAAGAACAGGAAGTAAATAGCGGGTGTGATGAGTGATGGTAATATGGACCGGGGTCCCATGATGTTCACTAGTGATGTCTATCTCCCAAAAGACGATAAAACAGCTAAGCGAGGTAAACAAATTACAGCTGGGCAGTTGACAGGATTATGTGCGCAAACCAATGCTAACTATGCTGTAAAGAAAGGTAAAGGCTCAAAAGCATGGGCGGTACGCCAAGGCAAGTAGACCGAAATCCATCTGCATCTACTACTAATCATCCACCTTGAGATATCTATCCAGAACATCTCGCTGGTATTAAGTTGCGAATCCCACCCAAAGTGTAAACTCAAAGCAACAGACAACTGCATTAAAAGAACTGTGCGTAAAGTAAACAATCCTTGCACCCGCAAGTACAAGCACCGTTGTTTTCCCCCTTGTGGCAACAGCACATCCCCTAGACTCATGTTTCTGTCACTCAAACTAGTCATCAAGGGGCATGAACCCACAATCAAGCATAACGTTCCCTCTTGGAGTTACTACCTACTACTCGGCGAAAGCAATAAACAACAACGGAGAACATACAAGAATTACTCAAGAACATAAATATATAAGAGGTGAATCAAATATATTACTCACACACAATCTGAACATAATCTCATAATCCATCGGATCCCAGCAAACTCAGCAGAGCAACAGCATAAAGATTACATATGTGCCTCGATCATGTAGGGCAGCTCACGAGGTCTAAACCATGAAGAACAAAGAGGGGAGGAGAACATCACATAGCTACTGGTCATGGACCCATGGTCCAAGGTGGACTACTCACGACTCATCCGGGAAGCGTCCATGGTGGTGGAGAAGCTCCCGGTGGTGATTCTCCCCTCCGGCAGGGTGCCGGGAAGAGTTCTCCTGGTGCTCCCGATCTTGGAAGCGCGGCGGCGGCGGAACAGAGGCGAGATCGCGAAAAAGGGTTCCGTCCTCGAGGGTTTCGGGACGCGAGGAATATATATGCGAAGGGGGGTCACCAGAGGCGGAGGTGGGGCCCCAGGCGCCCCCCTGGCGCGGCCAGGGGTGGGGCCGCGCCGGGTGGCCGCCTGGGCCACCCCAGGCTCCCCTTTGGCCCTGCTTTGGTTTTTCTTGTAGCTCCCAGTATGCTGATTTTTCTTGTATTTTTCCCGGAATTTTTAGGGCACTTTTAATATGGGGGAAACCTGAAATAGAAAAACAGCAGAAAATAGGAACTGGCACTGTGGTGCACTGAGTTAATAGGTTAGTCCAAATATGATCAAAAGTGTATGGAAGTGCATAAATATCATAGCAATATCACAGAAAAGAGGCATGGAGCAAGCAGAAATTATAGATACGTTTTGGACGTATCAGGGCGTCCTCTCAGCTGGCTCGGGGGTGATCGTACTGGTGCGCTTGGGTGTCCCCGAGGGACCCCCACGAGGTCGAGCGGCCCCTGGGTCGTTCTTCTCCTTGGAGCGGCGCTCGACACGGGGAGGTGACTCGACCTCCTCCCCGCTGCTGTACTCCTCGCTCTCCTCGGTATCCCCCTCCGATTTCCACTCGGCGGCGTCGCCCGTACCTTCCTCGACTCCTTGGCCCGAGTCTCCGTTGGGCAGCGAATACATCTCCATATATATCTGCAACGAAAGGAAGTTTACCAAATACCAGTTGGAATCATCAATGAAGGTCGCGAATCAATTGACAGATACATCACTCGGAGGCAGAAGGCTAACCTTGTCTGGCAGGTGGTCGGCGTCGAATGGGATGAACCTCCCCGGCCCCCTGGGGTTGTCCTTGTTGCCGGTGACGCTCTTCAAGCATTGCACCACGTACTTCGGGTCGGCCGCCTCCGGGTGGACTCGCGACGTGTCGTCGGTGCCGGAGTACATCCACATTGGGTGGTCCCGGGCTTGGAGCGGTTGGATCCTCCGAGAGATATACACCTCGAGCAAATCCATCCCCGTGACCCCCTCGCGGACTAGCTGGACGACCCTCTCCATCAACATGTCAACCTCGGCCCTCTCGGCCTTGCTCACTACCATCGAAGGAGGCAGACTGGCTCGACCTAAGGTAAACGGAGGAAGACCAGTCGACTGACCCGGAGTCGGACTGTCCCTGTAGTAAAACCAGGTCGACTGCCAGCCCCGGATCGAATCTGGGAGGTTCATAGGGGGGAAAGCGCTCCTGTTCCTAAGCTGAACCCCGAGCCCGCCACATGCCTGAAGGACGTGCGTCTTGCCGTCACTCGGGTTCACCCTCTTAACGGTCTGACAGTGGCAGGTGAAGATATGCTTGAACAATCCCCAGTGCGGTCGGCAACCGAGGAAGTTCTCGCACATGGAAACGAAAGCGAAGAGAAAGGAGATGGAGTTCGGGGTGAAATAGTGCAGCTGGGCGCCGAAAAAGATCAGAAATGTGCGGAAGAAAGGGTGCGGTGGCATTGAAAAACCTCGGTCGACGTGGGTGGCGTGGAGCACGCACTCGCCCTCCCGAGGCTGCGGCTCGAGCTCTCCTCCCGGCGCCCTCCAGGAGCCACCGGTGATCAGCCCTTCTTCCTCCAGCTCCTCCAGATCCTCCACCACGACAGTGGACCGGATCCAATCCCCCTGGATCCATCCAGCAGGGAGCCCGGACCGCGACGAGGACCCGACCCGGCCGGCTCGCCGCCCCTTCCCCGACGCCGCCTTCTTGGAACGCTCCATGGCTGCGGTGTTGTCCTTAACCATGGCTCGCGAGACGGTGGTTGCGGCGGAGAGAAGTAGCAAGAATTGGGGGCGCGGCGGAGAGGCTGTAATACCCAGGATGGGACTATATCTCCTACGTGTCGAGGCATGACTTAAAGATATAAGCCCATTCTGGAATGATTGCAAGTTTGGTATCTTTGCACGACTCATGTAAAAGAGGGATTAAATTGCAAAAGGAGATAGTTGGCTTACACTCGCCACTTCACACAATACATTACATAAGCAAAACATCATTCAAAACATCACAGCCCATCTAAGGGTAAGATCCAAAAGACAAGATACCAAACATAACGTTAAACCATAGGTCTAGATCGAATCCTAGTAGAAACCACTACTGATCGTCGAAAAACGTCTCAAGCATACGGCCACGCTCTTCATCGAGGTCCCAGTGAAGAACTTGAATCATCTCCTGCATCAATCTCGGTTGAACCTGCATCTGGTGTTGTAGTATCTGTGAGCCACGAGGACTCAGCAATCCCATAACCATGGGTATCAAGACTAGCAAAGCTTTATGGGCAGGAAGAGGTAAAGTGGTGAGGTTGCAGCAGCGGCTAAGCATAATATGGTGGCTAACTTACGAGTACCAGAATAAGATGAGCATCTACGCAAACGGTCGCAAAAGTAGTGATCGCTAAAGATCCTTAACTACATACGAGTCAAACATAACCACACCGTGTTCTCTTCTCAAAGTGAAAAGAGACAGTCACGGTTACTCACACAGTTGTGTATTTTACTTCGGATCCTCTGTCAAGTTTTCTACAACCAGACATTAACAAATTCCAATCTGCCACATAACCGCGGGCACGGCTTTCGAAAGATCATAACCCTACAGGGGTGTCCCGACTTAGCCCATCACAAGCTCTCACGATTAACTGAAGTGATAAATATAATATCATCACTCCTTATCTTAGGGAAAATCCGATCAGGCTCGGCATCCCGGTGCACAAGACATTTCGACAATGGTAAAACAAGTCCAGCAAGACCTCCCGGCGTGTCGACACCCTGATAGTAGCCGCGCGTATCTCGTCTCAGGCCACAACCGGATGGGCGATGCTACAGGTTATACCAGATACCTCGGGTTTCCCCAAGGCAGCCCTGCAGGCTCCCCGTTTGGGACCAACACCATCAGCACTGGCCCCCCCTGCTATGTAGAAAGAATCCTCGGGTAGCGCTAACTCCCTATGCAATTTAATTAATTAATTAAGTTGTTATTATGAGCAAATTAAAACCAATGTTGGGCCTTGCTGGAGGAGTTTTATTCAAAGTCGAACTGTCAAGGGGTCCCCATCCACCCATCGTGTAAGGAACGCAAAATCAAGGAACATAATGCCGGTTTATCGGCGCCTAAGGTGGCATGAGTGGAACAAAACACCGAGCAAAAGGCCAAGCCTTCCACCCATGCCCAGTATATAGGTGTGTTGTTAATAATAATAGATATTGTGATATGACAACAACAAGTCCCCTCCTGGAACAAACTTCATCTTCACCTGCAACTAACAACGCTATAAGAGGGGCTGAGCAAGCGGGTAACATAGCCAAACAGTGGTTTTGCTAGGAAGGTTTCAAAAGTAAGAGGTTTCATGGCAACAAGGAGAGGCTGACATAAAAGATGGGTAGCGCGACATGTAACGATAGCATCGAGACAACTAAGCATGGCAATGGTAGTAAAGGTATCCAAGGGTATGATCATCTTGCCTGGAATTCCGCAAGGGAGAAGAACGGATCCATGAAGTAGACGGAGCAACAGTCGAGCGAATCCTCACAACTCCGGAACAAAACCGAAGCTAACAAGAGAAGCAACCGGAAAGAAGCAAACAACACGGTAAACTCACAATCATAAACATGGCATACGATGCACATCCAAGTATGATGCATGTCCGGTTTAATTATGCATGGCATGGCAAAATGCACAAATAAAACTACAAGTTAAGTGGACCTCAATATGCAACGAGTTGCATATTGACAAAACACCACATTTTAATTATTTAATTGACTCTTGTTTATTTACAAGACAAGATTAAATGTTTGTTAACATGGCAAGAGGTGAAGCAAAAACAAACTACCTATTTAGACAATTTTAAATGAGGCCGGAAATAACAACAACAATTCTGGGAAATCCCCATGTGCATGTTTAGCAATTTTAAGCAAACAACAATCACACATTTTAATGTTGTTAATATGATGCGGATGACATGATCAAGTTTATGCAATTTTTATTAAAAGTTGACATGAAGAGATAAGACGATGATAAGGAGTATTTGTCACCGTGGTGGAAAGAAAGGGTGCCACGACAACGATCCGAAAATGATGCAACGCAACATTTCGGTTCTGGTAACTCGTTGAGAGTCCGGTGCAAAAGAAAAAGTGGCGTGAGCGAGTCGAACAAGATGGAAGGTGGGGTGATACCGTCACCGGGTTCCCACGAGTCGGCGACGAGGCAACCGAGGAGCATGACAAAAGACGAAAACGGGCACGGAGCACACACGTGGAGCACCTCATACAACACAACGAACATTCATCAACGGGCATCGTCTCGGGGTTATACCTTCGGAACAAACGTTCACGGGGCGGTTCGAGTCGTCGTGGGACGTAGTGGAAGTAGTCGTTCTCGCGAGTCGGGGTACACGCTCGTAGAGGGAAGTAGTCGTACACGGGGCGACGGTAGAGGTACACGGTTCGTAGGCGTTCGGGTATCCGTAGATGTACTTGTTTCGAAGATAAACTTGACGTCGAGGGTCTTCGAGGTCGACGGTAGTGGTACTTGGCGCGTCGTCGTGGAGCCGTTCTCGTATCGTAGATGTACTTGTCACGTGTAGAGGTACTTGACGCAAAAACTGCACAGTGAAACTTGGCGAAAACAGATAGTCTTGGACTTTGCCGGACATGGAGGGGCGCGTCGGGCTGCTGCGTTGGGGCGCGGACGCCGGACGTAGGACGACGGCGGGAGGGACTTGGACTTGGCGCGGAGGAGGCGAGGTAGAGGCCGCTAGAGAAGAGGAGGGGCGCGTCCGCGCGGCCTGGCTGGAGGGGCACCGCGGCGCTGGGGCCATGGCCTCTGGAGGTGCTCGAGGGGACTCGAGGAGGAGTTCAGGGCGCGCCGTTGCGGTCTTGGCCAGCCGGGAGGAGCGATGGGGATTGCAGGGCGCTGGAGAACGATGGCGCCATGGCGTGGCCTCTGGGTGCCGCGACCCAGGGCGAGGAGAGGGTTGGGCGCTGGGGCTCGGCTCCTGGCGCGACGAGGACGGGAAGAGGCGGCCGGAGGGGATCCCCCGCGGCGGACGGCGGCGACTGGCGAAGGGGCCGGCGCAGGGTGCCTGGCCGAGGAGGGTGCGGGCTCTGCGGCTCACGCCTGGCGAAGCGGGGTGGCTCGCGGGGTGCGGCACCAGGCGACGGAGGAGGGAGGCGCTCGGGCCTGGCCGGTCGTCGCTGGCGGACGGCGCGGTGACGAGGCAACCGACGAGGCGCTCGAGGGAACTCGAGGAGGAGCGCAAAGAAGGGAGGAGAGAGCGGGGCCGAGCGCTCGCGCGAGGGAGAGAAAAGGGAGATCGAGGGGATTGGGCGAGGGAGAGCTCGCTTCTGGCGGCGCGAGGGAAGGATGGAGGGAGCGAGCGGGTGCTGAGGAATCGGGCTGCTAGGGTTAGGAGGGACGTTGGGCCAGGAGGCTGAATGGGCCGGTCTGGGCCAGGAGGAGAGGCGCTAGGAGGCCCCAAGCTGGGCTGGAGGAGGCTGGTTGGACTACTCTCTCCCTCACTCTTCTAAAATAAAGACAACATAGAGAAGAAAAGAGAGAGGAAAACAGAAAGGGGCATTTAGGGAAGGAATTCGCTCAAGAGGTTAAATTCCTTGGACTTGCAAAAAATTGGGTATGTTCACAGAAAAATAGAAGTGGCAAGATTGCAGGAATTAAATTCAAACTCGTTGAATATAATTCAAATGAGTGTGAGAAACAAATGGGTGTTTGGTAGGTCCAAATAATGTTGAGGATTTTTTTGGTGGAGCTCCGGAAAGTGATGAAATAAATATGGGCAAGTTGGAGGGCAAGAATTGAGATAACAAAGGCATGGAATATTTTGCAAGTTTGTTATGGTTAATTCCACATCAATGGAATATTTAATATAGCTCCCTACTACTATTGGCAGGCTTTCATATGTTATAAAGAGAAGTTACCTTCCCTCGATTTAAATGGACCGAAGGTCCACACAATTTATTTAGGTTGAGATGCAAAAGATTAAGACATGATGGTTTGATAACATGATGCAATGCAAAATAAATAACACAAGCACAAATAAAACACACGGGAGAACCCGGAACATCTGGAATCTTCTGGGATCTTCTGGGACGTCGGTCTTCGGGCGTCACAACTCTCCCACACTAACAGAGGATCTCGACCCGAGATCCTAGAGATGGCACCGGATAAAAACCGGAAGAGGAAGAGGTAAAAACAAAGTTGCTTCTTTGACAGATGAGTGAAACCAAAGAACCTTGAGAGGTTGAACAATCTTGAAGGAAAGAATACCACAGAGATGAACGAAGATGAAAACACTCCGTTAGAAAAGAGGAACAAGGAACATCACGAGAACCTTGTAGGTTGAAAGACATGAAAGAAGAGCTTACGAACCAAAAGAATATGAAACTGCAATGGTATAGCCAAGGAATAAGAATGACATAATTTGGACAGCACTCCGTCTGAAAATGGAAGGAAATGAACAAGAACTTGCCAAGTTGGGATGATACTTGATGAAATCAACAACATATTACCTCTGAAACAATTAAAAGAATGACACAAGGTGTAAGAAAGATTCAGACAGCACTACGGTTGAAAAGAGAGGAAAGGCTAGATAAGATGACGGAACTAGAATGTAGGTGACAACATTCCAGTTAAATAGACAAGCAAGGGAAGAATATGATCTTGATAAAACGAGATGATGGTCAAAGAGAGCAATATCACAATGCCCCCGGAATGAAAGAATAGAAAATAGATCAATGAAAGAAATGAACGGAGACAAATATGACAACTTCTCTCAAAATTGAATTTCAAAGAGCATCCTTACAAAGAAGGGTTGAACGGAGTTGTTGGAAAAATCAACAGCAAAAGAATAAGCTTGATGTGGGCTTATGGAAAAACATCTCAAAACTTGAGGTGATATTCTGCCACTAACTTAAACAATTGATTTGATTGAGATCACAAGGAGACGATAAACTTATCTCACCGGAATGATAAATGAAGAACTTGGGTCATTTATAAGCACCATTATTAGCAACAATCCTCAAGGAAGGCTTTTATGTGAATTATAACCCAAGATGACTCCAACAAATAAATTGAATGGTTGGAAAGATTTCATGAACGACGAATAAGATGGTTTTAAATATCTCATTCTTGACAACTTGTGAATCATGAAACATGAAGGAATTGTCAAGAATGACTTAACCCCATCTGAAAAGATAAGGTAGAAAGGGTTGCAATTGGAAAGCATGATGAAGAATGCTTGAGCTCCAACAAGAATCTTGATGAAGACTTCGAGGATGAATTAAATCTTGATGAACCACCATGAAGAACTCCGGTAATGAAAGCATGAGAAGTGAAAGATGAAAAGAATAAGATTCAAGGCCTGTGATGAATTAGATGGAGCTTTGAAATGATATAATTGAAATAACTTGGAACTCCAAAAAACAAGATTAACAACTTAGGACCGAGAATATGACATGATGAACAAGCTCCGGAAAAGAGATTAATCACTTCGAGGAAATAAGAATAAGATTTACTGTATGCATATCCTTCATCAAATTAAATTGATGACAAGCAACGGAATTGGCCTACTACTTATTCTTCTTGAAAAGGATTGGAGAGAGATAGAGCCAAACTTGATAATAATCTTGAACGACTCACCGGTAGGATTGTGAAAGAACAAATGAATTAAAACGATAACAAAGGAAGGGTAATCTTGAAAGAACCACCGTAAGAATATGGAGCCAAACGAAGAGGCATCAATGAAGAATATTTGGAGGACGAAGTTGAAAACTGAGAACGAAGAAATCTTCTGAAATGATGGCCTTCGGAGGATCACAAAGAAAAGAATTCATGAAATGCTTCGGGTGGCCTAAAGGAATTCCTCACAATCGGAACAATAATGAGGATGGCATGAAGCTAAACCACGAATCTTCAAGAAGACGGGCCAAGAATTAAGAGAAACACTTCTCCGGTCTCCAAATGTTGAGAATGAAGACAAGAAATGCCATAAGAATTGTTGAGCACTCCGGAATGAAGAATTAAAAACGTTGAAACAATGGTGAAAAGAAATTGAACGCGATATTGAAGAAGGCATGTGACTGATGGTAATCATTCTTACGTCACACTTTGAAAGAATTTGAGTATAACTCCAGAAAAATAGAAGAGTCAGGTAAGATCCTGGAAAAAGACCTATGGGTTAGGGCCCACTCAAAGAAATCACCGTTGAAAAAGATTGCTTAAGAGATATCGCATCGGTTGAATTAAATGGCTTGAATAAGATAGCTATCCTCAAAAATAATTTGAACGGATTAAGAATGGAATTATGAATCTTCAGCACTCCGGATATGAATAGCAAGAGGAGAATGATTAATTGGTGCACCGGAATAAGAAATCATTGTGAAATGAGGAAAAGGATAAGATCAACACCGAAATCTTGAATTACATTCCCCGGCAAAATTTGAGAACAAAAGAATGATGAACTCGAAGCTCTTGAGCATCTTCACGATAAATCACCAGATAAGAACATTGAAGGAAAAGAATAAAGAAACATCACAAGAATAAAATGGATATTTGATTAAGAATTTCTTGCTCCGAGAAGAAGAAGGGTGGGAGGGCGGGGAAACAAAGCTAACTTGAGATGAATGAAACAGACAAATCGTCAGATTTCTGAACGGCGTCTATATGAAATAACTTGAAGAGAAGGCACACCGGTTGAAAAGAATTAACATGAAAATCTCGATGGTCAAGAAGGACTAGCACTCCCATAGAAATATGAGAACACCGATTAGGAAAGGTATGGAATCAACACTTGACATCGAAGCAACTCGGATACCAGAATCGAAACAAAAACAAAGGATAGATATGTTTATGAAGAAGATTATGTTGCAACATATCTATCCGAACAGAGAATTGAATGAATGAATTCCGTATGTACAACAACTTGTCGAGAATCCACTTGGGAGAAGAAAAGGTAAATAAAAAAAAGAACAAGGAGCAGATAGAACAAATACAAGATAGAAGTTTCGTTCGACATATTCGTGCTGAAAGCTCATGGAACGTGTTACAAAAGGGTTTTGCAATTCCCGGATCAGCATTGCCAAGGACCCTTTAAGATGCAACTCCAAATCGGAACAAGCCCATAAAACCACTTCACTCAATGTAGAACCCCGAACTTCATATCATGCATCCGTTGGAAGAATGCCTAGAACTACTAGATGAACCCACCTATTAATTTCCGAAAGTTTCCAGTTATGCAATCAGGTGTTGGGGATACAGGGGAAGCACCGCGCACTCAACTCTAATCCTACATCCAGCTGTATCCATCCTTCAACACATAACCAGTTGTTTCCGGAAACCGTAAACCTCGGACCTTCGAAACGCATCTACTATACAAGCTATGGCAATACTCCCGAACTACCTCCCCAGTACTGGGTGATGTCGGGGTTATCTTGCCACTAACCGTCTAGGAGAGTTTTCGATGTCGGCCGTCTTAAGTATTCTAGAACTGATGCGATATATTTGTGACGACAACACCTCGGAGCTCAACTCCCCGGGACACTGCCACAACCCCTAATGACTGGAGGCATCGATAACAATGTTCTCGTCACAAAGACATCGAAACAATCCAAACAATACTCGCGAGATCCTAAAAAAAATTTGGTGCGATTTTTGAAAGTAGAAGAGACAAGAGTAATCGTCAGCAGTCCTCACCAGAGTGAAAAAGAGATGAGGAGCAAAGGAAATCCTACTCTCCGATATATATATATATATATATATATATATATAAGACTCAAAACATTTTAAAGTGTGTGCCTAGAATCAACCGTCAACGATTCGATCAATCAGTGGGGGCTTCTAGGTCGGAGAAGGCTCTGAATACCAACTTGTAATACCCAGGATGGGACTATATCTCCTACGTGTCGAGGCACGACTTAAAGATAAAGCCCATTCTGGAATGATCGCAAGTTTGGTATCTTTGCACGACTCATGTAAAAGAGGGATTACATTGCAAAAGGAGATAGTTGGCTTACACTCGCCACTTCACACAATACATTACATAAGCAAAACATCATTCAAAACATCACAGCCCATCTAAGGGTAAGATCCAAAAGACAAGATACCAAACATAACGTTAAACCACAGGTCTAGATCGAATCCTAGTAGAAACCACTACTGATCGTCGAAAAACGTCTCAAGCATACGGCCACGCTCTTCATCGAGCTCCCAGTGAAGAACTTGAACCAGCTCCTGCATCAATCTTGGTTGAACCTGCATCTGGTGTTGTAGTATCTGTGAGCCACGAGCACTCAGCAATCCCATAACCATGGGTATCAAGACTAGCAAAGCTTTATGGGTAGGAAGAGGTAAAGTGGTGTGGTTGCAGCAGCGGCTAAGCATAATATGGTGGCTAACTTACGAGTACCAGAATAAGATGAGCATCTACGCAAACGGTTGCAAAAGTAGTGATCGCTAAAGATCCTGAACTACATACGAGTCAAACATAACCCCACCGTGTTCTCTTCTCAAAGTGAAAAGAGATAGTCACGTTTACTCACACAGTTGTGTATTTTACTTCGGATCCTCTGTCAAGTTTTCTACAACCGGACATTAACAAATTCCAATCTGCCACATAACCGCGGGCACGGCTTTCGAAAGATCATAACCCTGCAGGGGTGTCCCAACTTAGCCCATCACAAGCTCTCACGATTAGCTGAAGTGATAAATATAATATCATCACTCCTTATCTTAGGGAAAATCCGATCAGGCTCGGCATCCCGGTGCACAAGACATTTCGACAATGGTAAAACAAGTCCAGCAAGACCTCCCGGCGTGTCGACACCCTGATAGTAGCCGCGCGTATCTCGTCTCAGGCCACAACCGGATGGGCGATGCTACAGGTTATACCAGATACCTCGGGTTTCCCCAAGGCGGCCCTGTAGGCACCCAGTTTGGGACCAACACCATCAGCACTGGCCCCCCCCTGCTATGTAGAAAGAATCCTCGGGTAGCGCTAACTCCCTATGCAATTTAATTAATTAATTAAGTTGTTATTATGAGCAAATTAAAACCAATGTTGGATCTTGCTGGAGGAGTTTTATTCAAAGTCGAACTGTCAAGGGGTCCCCATCCACCCATCGTGTAAGGAACGCAAAATCAAGGAACATAATGCCGGTTTATCGGCGCCTAAGGTGGCATGAGTGGAACAAAACACCGAGCAAAAGGCCAAGCCTTCCACCCATGCCCAGTATATAGGTGTGTTAATAATTATAATAGATATTGTGATATGACAACAACAAGTTCCCTCCCGGAACAAACTTCATCTTCACCTGCAACTAACAACGCTATAAGAGGGGCTGAGCAAGCGGGTAACATAGCCAAACAGTGGTTTTGCTAGGAAGGTTTCAAAAGTTAGAGGTTTCATGGCAACAAGGAGAGGCTGACATAAAAGATGGGTAGCGCGACATGTAAAGATAGCATCGAGACAACTAAGCATGGCAATGGTAGTAAAGGTATCCAAGGGTATGATCATCCTGCCTGGAATTCCGCAAGGGAGAAGAACGGATCCATGAAGTAGACGGAGCAACAGTCGAGCGAATCCTCACAACTCCGGAACGAAACCGAAGCTAACAAGAGAAGCAACCAGAAAGAAGCAAACAACACGGTAAACTCACAATCATAAACATGGCATATGATGCACATCCAAGTATGATGCATGTCCGGTTTAATTATGCATGGCATGGCAAAATGCACAAACAAAACTACAAGTTAAGTGGAGCTCAATATGCAACGAGTTGCATATTGACGAAACACCACATTTTAATTATTTAATTGACTCTTGTTTATTTACAAGACAAGATTAAATGTTGTTTAACATGGCAAGAGGTGAAGCAAAAACAAACTACCTATTTAGACAATTTTAAATGAGGCCGGAAATAACAACAACAATTCCGGGAAATCCCCATGTGCATGTTTAGCAATTTTAAGCAAACAACAATCACACATTTTAATGTTGTTAATATGATGCGGATGACATGATCAAGTTTATGCAATTTTTATTAAAAGTTGACATGAAGAGATAAGAAGATGATAAGGAGTATTTGTCACCGTGGTGGAAAGAAAGGGTGCCACGGCAACGATCCGAAAATGATGCAACGCAACATCTCGGTTCCGGTAAGTCGTTGAGAGTCCGGTGCAAAAGAAAAAGTGGCGTGAGCGAGTCGAACAAGATGGAAGGTGGGGTGATCCCGTCACCGGGTTCCCACGAGTCGGCGACGAGGAAACCGAGGAGCATGACAAAAGACGAAAACGGGCACGAAGCACACACGTGGGGCACCTCATACAACACAACAAACATTCATCCACGGGCATCGTCTCGGGGTTATACCTTCGGAACAAATGTTCACGGGGCGGTTTAAGTCGTCGAGGGACGTAGTGGAAGTAGTCGTTCTCGCGAGTCGGGGTACATGCTCGTAGAGGGAAGTAGTCGTACACGGGGCGACGGTAAAGGTACACGGTTCGTAGGCGTTCGGGTATCCGTAGATGTACTTGTTTCGAAGATGAACTTGACGTCGAGGGTCTTCGAGGTCGACGGTAGTGGTACTTGGCGCGTCGTCGTGGAGCCGTTCTTGTATCATAGATGTACTTGTCACGTGTAGAGGTACTTGACACAAAAACTGCACGGTGAAACTTGGTGAAAACAGATAGTCTTGGACTTCGCCGGACATGGAGGGGCGCGTCAGGCTGCTGCCTTGGGGCGCGGACGCTGGACGTAGGACGACGGCGGGAGGCACTTGGACTTGGCGCGGAGGAGGCGAGGTAGAGGCCGCTGGAGAAGAGGAGGGGCGCGTCCGCGCGGCCTGGCTGGAGGGGCACCGCGACGCTGGGGCCATCGCCTCTGGAGGTGCTCGAGGGGACTCGAGGAGGAGGTCGGGGCGCGCCGCTGCGGTCTTGGCCAGCCGGGAGGAGCGATGGGGATTGCAGGGCGCTGGAGAACGATGGCGCCATGGCGTGGCCTCTGGGTGCCGCGAGCTAGGGCGAGGAGAGGGTTGGGCGTTGGGGCTCAGCTCCTGGCGCGACGAGTACGGGAAGAGGCGGCCTGAGGGGATCCCCCGCGGTGGACGGCGGCAACTGGCGAAGGGGCCGGCACGGGGTGCCTGGCCGAGGAGTGTGCGGGCGCTGCGGCTCACGCCTGGCGAAGCGGGGTGCGGCACCAGGCGACGGAGGAGGGAGGCGCTCGGGCCTGGCCGGTCGTCGCTGGCGGACGGCGCGGTGATGAGGCAACCGACGAGGCGCTCGAGGGAACTCGAGGAGGAGCGCATCGAAGGGAGGAGAGAGCGGGGCCGAGCGCTCGCGCGAGGGAGAGAAAAGGGAGATCGAGGGGATCGAGCGAGGGAGCGCTCGTTTCTGGCGGCGCGAGGGAAGGATCGAGGGAGCGAGCGGGTGCTGGGAAATCGGGCTGCTAGGGTTAGGAGGGACGTTGGGCCAGGAGGTTGAATGGGCCGGTCTGGGCCAGGAGGAGAGGCGCTAGGAGGCCCCAAGCTGGGCTGGAGGAGGCTGGTTGGACTACTCTCTCCCTCACTCTTCTAAAATAGAAACAACATAGAGAAGAAAAGAGAGAGGAAAACAAAAAGGGGCATTTAGGGAAGGAATTCGCTCAAGAGGTTAAATTCTTTGGACTTGCAAAAAATTGGGTATGTTCACAGAAAAATAGAAGTGGTAAGATTGCAGGAATTAAATTCAAACTCGTTGAATATAATTCAAATGAGTGTGAGAAACAAATGGGTGTTTGGTAGGTCCAAATAATGTTGAGGATTTTTTTGGTGGAGCTCCGGAAAGTGATGAAATAAATATGGGCAAGTTGGAGGGCAAGAATTGAGATAACAAAGGCATGGAATATTTTGCAAGTGTGTTATGATTAATTCCACATCAATGGAATATTTAATATAGCTCCCTACTACTATTGGGAGGCTTTCATATGTTATAAAGAGAAGTCACCTTCCCTCGATTTAAATGGACCGAAGGTCCACACAATTTATTTAGGTTGAGATGCAAAAGATTAAGACATGATGACATGATGACATGATGCAATGCAAAATAAATAACACAAGCACAAATAAAACACACGGGAGAACCCGGAACATCTGGAATCTTCTGGAATCTTCTGGGATCTTCTGGGACGTCGGTCTTCGGGCGTCACAGAGGCGAAGGCACTGCGAAGAAGACGAGGCTAACAGGGGAAAACTGGCCGCACAGTACCCCCCGCAGCGGACTCAGCGCGCTTTTATAACGACCCTGTCGAGTGGCTGACTGGTGGCCCCAGGTGATCTTATCCGATCCCGTAACAGGCGCTGGAGCGATACTTGGAGAAAAAGGGGGCGCGGGAATCGAGGCGTTCGAACCGCACCCCTCCGATCGGTGCGGCACGCCCCGTCCAGCGCGCTTCCCCAAATTTCGAAGACCCTGCCGAATCCGGCGGACAGAAGGCAACTGATTCCGCCGAAAATGGCACGCACTCGTGGCGCCCGACACCCGGCACAAAACCCAGTCGACGCAAGACTTCCAGTCGACGCAAAGACAATCAATTCACCAATGGCTTCAGAACGGATCGAGACGACCATGACGCAACTGAGGAGGCCTACCCGAGTCACAAGCTTCAAAACAGCACGACCCGTAGACGTCGAGCCAGGACCAGGGCTCCCCTCAGCATCCTCTCGCTCAAGCCCCGATCCATTCGGGGGCTACTGACGAGGTTACAGACCTGGGGTAGGGTCATATGCCTGACCTAAAGGCCCCTCCCAATGTCACTACCCTTGGAGATCAAAAGACAAAACTCACGAAGGTAGAGACAGTCGACTGGAACGGTCCAAGGTGACACTTCACTCGACTGACTCAAGTACCCAGGACGACTCAACTCCACTCGACTGGATCAAGCACTCGACCCCCGAGGACTAAACGCCTCTCGGGCAACAACGGTCATATATTTACTCACTGTAGTAAACCCCATAATTACCCTTTATTGCAGGCGTTACCAGTAACGCCTGCCTTTATGTACCTTTAAGCCCTTGGTAACGTGGAGCATGGCTGGGGTCCTGGCATACTATATAAGCCACCCCCCTCCTCCAGAACAAGGGTTCGCACCTCTGTAACACATACATACATACATCACTCGACCAAGCCTCAGGGCACGAGACGTAGGGCTTTTACTTCCTCCGAGAGGGGCCTGAACTCGCAAAACACTCTGAGTACAACTACGCCATAGCTAGGACCTTGCCTCTCCATTCCTACCCCCTACCCTCACTATCAGATCTAGTACCACGACAACATCAACACTCGCGGTTCTGGCCGATTCTGGCATCTTTTGTGGACTATAACTCACTGTTTTGGGGTCCCGGAGTGATTTCCAGGATTTACGAACCCGTTTATGTGTCGCACCTTGGGATTTACGAACCCAGGGGTGCGTTTATGTGTCGGTCATCAACACTCGAAGTTTTGGCAGATTCTGACCCGTTTCGTGGACTATTACTCACCATTTTGGGGTCCTGAAGCGATTTCCATAGTTGCTAAACCCCAAGGTGCGCTTACGTGTCGGTTATTAGCACTCGCAGTTTTGGCCGATTTGGCTTGTTTCGTGGACTATTACTCCCTGTTTTGATGTCCCGGAGTGATTTTCAAGATTGATGAACCCCGGGGTGCGTTTACGTGTCGGTCATCAACACTCGCGGTTTTGGCCAATTCTGGCCTGTTTTGTGGACTATTACTCACTGTTTTGGGGTCCCGGAGTGATTTCCAGGATTTATGATCCCAGGGGTGCGTTTACGTGTCGTTCATCAACACTAGTGGTTTTTGTCGATTCTGACCCGTTTATGTGTCGCACCTTGGGATTTACGAACCCAGGGGTGCGTTTATGTGTCGGTCATCAACACTCGAAGTTTTGGCTGATTCTGACCCGTTTCGTGGACTATTACTCACCGTTTTGGGGTCCTGAAGTGATTTCCATAGTTGCTAAACCCCAAGGTGCCCTTACGTGTCAGTTATCAGCACTCGCAGTTTTCGCCGATTTTG
>LR738713.1:3255366-3268398 GCA_902687465.1 Secale cereale | reverse complement strand
CCCCCCCCTCTCTGCGCCGCAACCGAGCCCATCCGCCTCCTCTCCCCCGCCCTTCGGCATCTCCACTCCGACAGAAGATCATCACGTACGCTATGCTCACGCCAGAACGCCGGAGACAGATCGCGGAGGAGATACAGGCTAAGTGCGCCGCCCATATCGCTGTCGGGCTAAGATAGAGGTGGAGGCCGGAGCGGAGTAGCCGGAGGCGCTGGAGGAGCCGGAGCTGCAGCTGCCGCCCATGTACCAGGAGCCGGGCACGTAGAAGTCGACATCTCCGACAAGGAGTAGCTAGGTGATCTACGTAGTACATAGTTTTTTTTTTCTTTGCATACTTTTGTATGGATTTAAGAATCTAGTATGAGGTGTCTGGATGCAGTTGTGCTAATTTGAGGCGTGTCCGATCACTCCCCGCGGACGCGCGCCCGGGTACATTCGTGGGCGTTTGAGGGATCATATTTGTCATATGCGGTTGTAGATGCTCTTAAGCCCCACACATGACCTTTCTTGACTTCAAATGACTCCACCTGTAATTGTAATGCTCTCATGAAAATTTAGTTCTTTTCCATTCAACATCATCCAACTCTGATTATAAAATCACTATCGCCACTAGCCTCTTCCTTAATCTACATGAAAGCAAACAACTCATGTAAGGTGCTACATATATTAGTTACTTGAACTCACTATCCATTATGTTAAGGTAACATATTATCTTACCACAAGCATCTCTCTACTCATTAAGTACTTGCCACACATAATCAAATTTGCCTTCGGATGTGTTATGACTACCCATAAACCAAGTAAGGAAGAGGCTGGGTTGCCTGCAGTGCATATATTGTGTTCCCGGCTGTGAGCCAACAGTTGATTATCCAATAAAAGTCTTTTTGAGATATACTACATTGGTGTGGACGGGAAAGACGCAGATTAAATCACAAAAGAAACAAAAAAATTATGTGCGGAGTAAAAAAGAAATGGAGGGAGTACCTCACCAGCCAGTTCTCTTTAGTGCGCACACGCGTGTGTGTACACGTTTACGTCGTACACAATTTAATCTCAATCACATGGTTTATTGTATTCGAGATCCAATGGACATGGAATTTTGGAACATGGTTCCATGCACACCCATTATGACTAGTAAATAAAATCAGAAAAATGCTATCAAAACCAAACATTTTTTTTTTACGTTTGAAATAATTTGGAGGTTCGATTTGTTTCTTCGTTAAGAATATCATGGCTACGTGTCATTTCTTCGTGAAACTTCACAAGTTCAAATGTGAATAGACACACGATCAAGTTTGGTAACCTTAAATTTCAGAGTTGTTTGTTTCTTTTGCAATTTTTTATTTTACTTGGTGCATGGAACCATGTTCATCATTTTATTTTCGAGATCCAACCATCTAATTTTTTAGATGATGTGACTTAACATAGTTTCTCTCTATGTGCCTCAAGTTACTAAATATATACGATTGCGACTGAGAATATTTTTGGGTGGCCTGCCGAAAGGGAGAACGATGTACTATGAAAGAGACGCATGTCTTAGAATTTTCAAACCTGTACGTAGCCTCTTGAATAAAAAAGCTTAATTAGTGAGCACATTTGTGCCACGATACTGAAAGTGACAGTTACAATATCACGTGAATTTTGCATTCAGTGTTCCTGTGTGTCTCCAATATTATACACGTGTACCATTTACGGGCCTCTCCTGTTCTAGTTCTTATATAAAGCCAACCAGTTCACAAGGCATGCATCACCAACCTTAACATTATCAGAGAGAAGTGATTAGCTGAGCTCGTACGTTCTCCGGCAATGGCGGCCACCGTGGAGACTCACCGTCGCACACACCCGCAGCCTGCGATGAACGACAACCAGCGCAGCCACCAGTTTCACCACCCCACCGTCTGGGGGGACTTCTTCCTTGGTTTCATGCCATTCACTCCGACGCAGGTGAACCAAATTTAATTAGCACACACCAGTGTTGTACCTTCTTGTTGGAGCTAGGTTGGATGAACTAGTAGTACTTAATAGATGTCGTTCTACAATATGTAGAAGTTAAACAACTTAAGGTTTAGCAGATAATATAACGCTCATCATGAAGTATGTTTTTGTTGAAACATATTTTCATGCAAAATGGACCATCGAAGCATAACCTCGTGCACCAAGTGAGTACTAATGTTACATGCTCTTGCAGTGTCTTTCCATGAAAAACAAGGCTGAAGTAATGAAAGAAGAGCTGAGGGCGACAATAGTAGATTCGGGTTCTGTTGATCTGCCTCGGAAGCTTGAGCTTGTCGATACTTTACAGCGGCTTGGTTTGGACTACCACTATGGGAAGGAGATCAATGATTTGTTGTGTGGGATTCATGATGCCGGCGATGAAGCCCGCGATCTTCATACGGAGGCCCTTCGATTTTATTTGCTCAGGAAACAGGGATTTAATGTTTCACTAGGTATAACGAACATAATTAGAATCTCAAAGACGTGGGTAGGTATGTTGAAACTCTTCTCTTTTCTAAAAGCATTTGTCCTAATAGAACTCTGTACTATACATGACAACGCCGCAGATGTATTCCTAAAGTACATAGATGACGAAGGAAAGATTATCTGCAACGACACAAGAAGCCTCTTGGGCATGTACAATGCTGCCCATGTTCGAACCCATGGTGAAGAAACACTCAGCAGCGCGATGGCTTACACAAAAGGCCATCTCCAGCGTGCCGTGGAGCAACAAACAATAACACCATCAATATTGCTCGATCAGGTGCGGCGCACGCTGGAAACGCCTCTTTTCAGGAGGCCTCGAAGAGTTGAAGCGCGGCACTTCATCTCAGTTTATGAGAGAATGAGTACAAGGAACGAGGCCATTTTGGAGCTTGCAAAGCTGGACTTCAGTATTCTGCAAGCTCTGTACTGTGAGGAGCTGAGGGCTCTTACTTTGTAAGTGACTCTCAAGTCTCAATGATGAAATTTGCTAGTACATTTGCAAAATTTCACCTTTTGTCCCTCCGTGCAATTTATATTTCGTCACTAAGCTCTAAGGACGGACACAACCCTATGCCCCTTAACTCTTCAAATGGTTTTCATATCACCCCTCATACCATCATAATACGAGTTCATGGTTTGTTTGCAGGTGGTGGAAAGGACTGCAACTCCAAGACCATTTGAGCTTCGCACGAGACAGAATGGTGGAGATGCACTTTTGGATGCTAGGAGTTTTATTTGAGCCACAATATTCATATGGACGAATAGTGCTCACAAAGTTCTTTACATTTATATCGATATTCGATGACATTTACGACAGCTACAGTACCTTAGAAGAAAGCAAGCTCCTCACCATGGCGATGGAAAGGTCTCTATATATCTATGTGGGCTTGGGTGGTTTTAACAACCCATTAATGTGTTGCTTGATACTAATTCTAGAACAACGCTCTCTATTGTTTTTAGGTGGGATGAACAAGCCGCTGCAGACCTCCCAGGTTACATGAAGTTCTTCTACAGAAAAGTACTCGCAACCATGAAGGTCATTGAAAAAGATTTGGATAATCAAGGAAACAAACATGCAGACTATGTCAAAAAGCTAGTAAGTTGATATCTCATCAATATGTTTAATTAAAGAAAACTAAAGCATTAAATACTCGCATATGATCATTATGTATGGAACACAACTAGCACTATGGTGTGAAGCCTCTGATCGCATTCTGGAATTTATGTAGAGCCACTTGCATGCGTGTACAAATAGATAAAACTGATGAAATCATCAAGACTCTTCATAAATTTTAAATATTTTGACTCATAAACAGTGTACTAGATGTATGGTTTATCTTAATTGTTGGCTTTGTTTCACAAGATCTACAGAACTAATATCACAATATTTGTATTCTTAAAAGGTAGCACCTATACTTATGAAGAGTACGTTTTATTAATTTTCGCTCGTATAAACATCTGCTACGCGAAATATGTGTATGCTGACAATCCACTTCCCCATGGAAAATAAATATATAATTGTACCTATGCAGCTAATTGATGCTACAAACTGCTACTACAACGAGGTGAAATGGCGTGAGGAAAGCCACACACCAGTTACTGTTGAGGAGCATCTGCAATTCTCGGTGCCTAGCAGTTGCTGTATGCATGTTGCATGCCTTGCCTTCACTGTCACAGGAGCGGGCGGAGACGCCATCGAGTGGGGCATGACCTATCCCAAAATCATGCGAGCTTCCTGCGTCATCGGCCGTGTCATCAACGATGTGGCTTCACACGAGGTTACATACTTACAACTGTAAATACATGTCATATTTTATTCACTTGCAGTTTTTGGTTCATGGATAAGTTTGGGATCCTTTTAGTTTTGAAGCTTGTGTGTCTAGAGACTTGTGTGTCTAAGACTCTAAAAATGAATATGTATATATTGTTGTAAATTATAAACTTACTAAACTTTGAAATGTTTTACATGGTAAATCTGGCAATATTATTGTAGTTAAAAAAAAATCTGAAACAAGACAGTCCCCTCAGAGAAGTTTGGGAAAATATTTTCGAGAACACCATCTATTTTGGAATGGGGATAATAGCTAACCGGTCATACAAATCACTTGCCATACAATATAGGCTAACTAATAGGAAAATTATTTAACTAGAAAAGCCATATTAATAGAAGGCGCGATCACTTGTTCATGACCCTCTTTTCCCCTCATAAATCAGCGAGAACAAGAACAGTCCTTTGGCGAGAGGCATGTGATGTCAACGGTGGAAGTATGCATGGAGGAGAACAACTACACTACGAAGGAAGATGCATACAAAAAGCTCAAGGAGCTCATAGAGGAGTCATGGATGGACATCATTGAGGAGCTCGTCAAGCCAGCCGCCATGCGGCCAGCAGTGCCGCTCCTAGAGGCGGTGGTGAATTCGACACGGATGTTGGACTTCTTGTACAAGGATCAAGACGCATACACCGATCCACGAGCTCTCAAAGTGGTAGTAGATTCTATATATGTAAATCCCATATAGAGAAAGGTATTCAAGTTTGTATATGCAAATAATCATGCTATGAGAAACCATGTAACTCACCACTCATGTATCATGCAATGTATCTACGAGAAAACTATGAGAAAAAAATGTACTTTGCGCAAGCCGAATTATAATCAAGTCTTTCAATTAGCTGGTTTAGCAAGTAGTATCCAGACCAAACATGCATCACACCATCGACTACTTTACATCTGGACCTGGAGAAGTTGGTGCCTGGCAGCTAGCAACATGTAGGAGCTGCTCTCCTAGCCTGGTCGAGCCAGTCGTACCTACCAAGCGAGGGATGGGAAGTAGAAATTGTTCAACTAGGACCATTGTTTGTAGCGCCTTAGGGTTGAACATTTCCTGAGGCAGTTGACCAATTCTCGGTGCTTTACCTTTTATGGTGTCATGACATACTCTTCGACACATATGTTATCAAATGGTTATCCCTAGGTGTTAGTTGGTTGACCCAAAAAAAAGAAAACCAGTCACCTCCTCCACTATTGGATTCATTTAAGTGCTAGATATGGGATCTCACAATGAGAAGTGGTGTAGCGTGTCAAATGTGCCCATGCATCAAATCATTCTATGCCACAATAAATCCTTACTGTTGCAAGTGTTGAAAAATGTTTCACAACAGTTACAACATGAATATTCTATGTGTGTAACATATGAACAACACTGGCAAAGACAAAGAATTAAATGCATTTGCAGGAAGTGAAAATCCTCTGGAAGCATATATAAAACCCAAATATTTGTGACATGTGTGGAACATTGCTGGGATATTTGATGTCTACTACACAACCTTTCTTCTTTTAGACTCGTGTTGGGCCTCCAAGCGCAGGGTTTTATAGGACAGTAACAATTTTCCCTCAAGTGGATGACCTAAAGTTTATCAATCCGTGGGAGGCGTAGGATGAAGATGGTCTCTCTCAAACAACCCTCCAACAAAATAACAAAGAGTCTCTTGTGTTCCAACACACCCAATACAATGGTAAATTGTATAGGTGCACTAGTTCGGCGAAGAGATGGTGATACAAGTGCAATATGGAAGGTAGATATAGGTTTTTGTAATATGAAATTATAAAAACAGCAAGGTAACTAATGATAAAAATGGGCACAAACGGTATTGCAATGTTTGAAAACAAGGCCTAGGTTTCATACTTTCACTAGTGCAAGTTTTCTCAACAATGATAACATAATTGGATCATATAACAATCCCTCAACGTGCAATAAAGAGTCACTCCAAAGTCACTAATAGCGGAGAACGAACGAAGAGATTATTGTAGGATACTAAACCACCTCAAAGTTATTCTTTCTGATTAATCTGTTGGGCTATTCCTATAAGTGTCACAAACAACCCTAGAGTTCGTACTAAAATAACACCTTAAGCCACACATCAACCAAAACCCTAATGTCACCTAGATACTCCATTGTCACCGCAAGTATCCGCGGGTTTGATTATACGTTATGTATCACACAATCTCAGATTCATCTATTCAAACCAACACAAAGAACTTCAAAGAGGGCCCAAAGTTTCTACCGGAGAGTCAAGACAAAAACGTGTGCCAACCCCTATGCATGAGTTCACAAGGTCACTGAACCCGCAAGTTGATCACCAAAACATACATCAAGTGGATCACGTGAATATCCCATTATCACCACAGATAAGCACATGCAAGACACACATCAAGTGTTCTTAAATTCTTAAAGACTCAATCCGATAAGATAATATCAAAGGGAAAACTCAATCCATTACAAGAAGGTAGATGGGGAGAAACATCATAAGATCCGCGTGAATTGTGCTATTTATCTAGAGATATTTATATGACGTAAAGACAAAAGAAAGCTGACATTTGATGCATCGTGCTAAATGGTCATCTCCTTGTCAGTTTCGTGCATTATGTGGATATCGATTGATAGTTACGAGTATAATTTCGGCTACTTGTACACCGAAAGTGTGAGATCGACGATGGTACACCGGAAGGGTGCCTCCACGGCACATGCGTGGAAATAGTCTTGGCCGGTGTGGAAATTTACAAGTCCAATCCGCAATTAATGGTGCGGCAGCGCGCACGGACTTCGATCGGCGGGGTTGTGACTTCTCCGGTAGTCTCTGAAATCTTTTTTTTTAACCTTCAATTACATCTGAAAGTGATTTGTATATTTTATTATGACCTTTCCTCGTCGGTTGTCCGCTCATTTTGTTCTAGAATTCTTCTGTTTTGTGGGTCATTTATAACATGTAGCAGCGGAACAGTATAGACTTCATTCCACTTAGGCTGATTTGATCTAGGAGTAGTATCGAACGACGTACGCCACAAAGTCAGACTATGAACGACGCCACTAATTAAGTCAGAGCATGTACATAAACTTACCCTGGGGGAGGCATGTGCACCTTGCAGACGTAGTACTACGGATCCTCACTGTAGTACGAATGACGTACGCCAGCGTCGCCACTAATGAAGTCAGAGCAGGTACATAGATTGACTATTTTCCATGAACATGTCGAAAATGCGTGGAGAAGTCAGAGCATTTATATATGGCCGAAAAAGTTTGCAATCAAGCATGCATCCATGCATCTTCCCTCACACAAGACAAGATGCAAATGGAGGACACCACCTCCCACTACTACTTCGTCTGGGCTCTCGCCCTGTCCACCCTCGTGCTTGCAATTACGCGCAGCAAGAAGGCAAACAACAGCCTGCCTCTCCATCTCCCGCCGGGTCCCTGGCAGCTGCCGGTCGTCGGCAGCCTCCACCACCTCGTCGGGAAGCTCCCGCACCAGGCCATGCGCGACCTGGCGCGGCGCCACGGGCCAGTCATGCTGCTCCGGCTCGGCTCAGTGCCCACGCTTGTGCTGTCGTCGCCGGACGCGGCCCGCGAGGTGACCAAGACCCACGACGTGGCGTTCGCCTCGCGGCCGCTGACCGCTACCATGAGCGTGCTAACCTGCGGCGGTCGGGACATAATCTTCTCGCCCTACGGCGAATACTGGCGCCAGCTCCGCAAAATCGCCGTCACGGAGCTCCTCACGGCGGTTCGTGTACGCTCCTTCCGGGCCATCCGCGAGGAGGAGGTCGCCACCATGCTGCGGGGGATCGAGTCCGCCGGGCCCATGGTGGAGATGCGCGCGCGGCTGTCCATGCTCGTCGCCGACGGCACGTTCCGCGCCGTCATGGGCGACCGGTGCGACCCCAAGCAGCGCAACCTGTTCCTGCAGGAGCTTAACAGAATAATCGGGCTCGCCACGGGGTTTAACACAGCGGACCTGTGGCCGTCGTGGTGGCTCGCCGGACGGCTTAGCAACGCCCTCCGCTGTGCCAAGGAGAGCCATGCCACCGTGTTTGGGATCATCAAGGGCATCATCCATGAGCATATGGAGAGGAGGACGGAGGGCCAGCGCGGCGAGGAAGCCAAGGACGATCTGCTGGACGTGCTCCTCAAAATACACCAGGACGGTGGCATTGACATGGTTGCCGTCGAAGCGGTCATCTTTGTGAGCATCCGTATAGCACATGATATCTTCTAACCCCTCCTTATTACTCCTACTTGTTGAAAATTCGCCACAAGATTTATAACATAATAACAACTTGAACACACACGCACAAAAACTTTTTTACCAAAGACACGTGTCATGTCTCGTTCTTCTCTTTATTTTCTGTTTTCTTATTAAAACTGACGCACTACACACTGTGTATATATAGGTGCAGGACGCCACCGACCCAGACCTGAGCACCGAACGGAATCAAACCCAACTCATGATTCCTAAACTGACTCAATCTACTACAGTAGTACTATATACGTCTAACACAACTAGGACACGGACTAGTACTTTCCTAATCTACCTCACACTAGTAGAAAACAGGCCTTCGTCCCAGCTCAATCTACACATTAGTTTCGGTTGCATACGAATCGGGATAATGTGAGCATTAGTCCCGGTTCGACCGGCTAGGATGCTGGGTAGGCATTAGTCCTGATTCAAATGTGACCTTTACTCCCGGTTGGAGCCACGAACCTGGACTAAATGGGTTTTGAAATTTATTTTTTATTTTTTCATTTGTTTTTTGTGTTTAATTTCTGTTTTAAATTGCTTATATCTTTTAGGATATTTGATGTTTTTGAGTGATTTTTCTGTATTTGATTCAAAATTTTGTCTAGTTTTTGTTTCTGCCGTTAGTTTTCAAATTTGAATAATCTAAATATGAATTTGTTCAAATTTGCTTCAAACCCTAGATTGTAAATAATTTGAGTTTAAAATTAGTATTAAATTTAATTCTTCTTACCCCTAGTCACATGTTAGATTGTTGTCACAGTAAGATTTATTTGATTATTTTGTGAATAATTTATATTACGATTTCAATTAAAACAATATTGTTTTGCTTATATGGTTGTTTTAGTCCTTTAATTGTTGTTTTCAATTATTTTTAGTTAGTTCTTCATGTAGATTTTAACGTGTTGTAGTATGCTTTTGTTAGACAACAGTAGATAATTTTTTATAATTAATTAATATTAATTTTGCTAAAGTTTTGTATTAATAGTAGTTTAGCCTTTAATAATAGTTGATATAATTAGTTTTGCTATATTAAAATTAATTCTTTTTGCCACTTTAATAGAACGTGACTATGTCTTGGTTAACCTTAGTTGACTATGTCTTGGTTAACCTTAGTGTTACTAATTAATTATAGTTTTTTAGAATAATAGTTTCAAACTCAAACGGTGATTCATGGTCAAGTTCAACTAATACGATTAATAGGATTGACAGCTTACTATTGTCAGGAAAACAACAAATGCAGACTTGGAAACTAGGAAGAATAGAACTCGAAAGTTAAGCGTGCTTAGGCTGGAGTAGTGAGAGGATGGGTGACCAGCCGAAAAGTTAGATGATTTAGAATGAGTGGTACATACTTGAGCAGTGACGAGGGAGATTAGAGATTAAATTATCAAATAATTCACAAATAAAAAAATCAGGGGATAAAAAAATAAAAGAAATCAGAAAACCAAATTTCAGTAGGCCAAGGTGGAGCTCCAAAAAAGGGTCACATGAAGCTCCTTTAGTCTCGGTTCGTAAGTAAACCAGAACTAAAAGTTTTAGACTTTAGTCCCGACCCTTTAGTTCCGGTTCCAGAATCGGGACTAAAGACCCTCTGGAATCGGGATTAAAGGCCCGTTTTTTACTAGTGTCACGTACGTAGGTCTTGTACTCTTTTTTTTTGCGTGGATCTTGTACTCTTGTTGTTGCACGTACATAACTCTACTTTTCTAATCTAATCAACGGCAACGTTGATCACACTACTAACGCTAACTACTTCTTCCATTACCAAATATTTATCTTTCTAGAGATTTCAACAAGTGATTATATACGAAACAAAATGAGTGAATCTACACTCTAAAATATATCTACATACATCTGTATGATGTAGTCCATTTCAAATGTCTAGAAAGACAAATATTTGAGAACGGAGGGAGTAGCACACGTGTTGGATTACTTAAGAGTACTAAGTAAGTGGTGGTTTGACGCACACAGGATATCTTCGCTGCGGGTAGCGAGACGTCGGCGACGGCGCTAGAGTGGGCAATGGCGGAGCTGGTGAAGAACCCAAGGGCGATGATGAAGGCGACGTCGGAGGTGCGGCGGGCCTTCGAGGCCGGTGGAACGGTCGACGAGGGCAGGCTTGGTGAGCTCCCGTACATGCGCCTCGTCATCCGGGAGACATTGCGCCTGCACCCGCCGTTGCCGCTGCTGCTGCCGCGCGAGTGCCGGGAGCCATGCAAAGTTCTAGGGTTTGACGTGCCCAAGGGCACACATGTGATTATCAACGCCTGGGCGCTCGGCCGTGACGAGGGGTTCTGGGGGTCCGACACGGCGGAGGAGTTCCAGCCTATGCGCTTCGAAGCCGGTGCCGGGATGGAGGTGGACTTCACGGGCACGGACTTTGACCTGCTGCCGTTCGGCGCCGGGAGGAGGATGTGCCCTGGGATGGCGTTCGGTCTCGCCAACGTGGAGCTTCCGCTCGCTAGCATGCTGCTACACTTCGATTGGGAGGCGCCGGACATCTCAGACCCGTCCGAGTTCGACATGACTGAGGCGTTCGGCGTCACCGTAAAGCGGAAGGCGAAGCTCCTTCTGCGCCCCTCTCTCCGCGTGCCACTGCCAACCTCTACACCTGGTGGAGTCTAAAATTCGGTGAAATCCGCCCCTACGTACGTTGTTGGTGTGAATAGGTTTCAACACGCTCCGATCCGCTAGTATGAGTGCGTACTGTTCCTACAATGTCGAATAAAAATGTAAAGTACATCCAGTTGGATTGTGCTGAACATGCATGTTCCAATGTGCTACAAATAAAGATACTAGTTAAGTATGGATCGATGTATAACATACCACTTTTGAATTCTTCCAATCTCAATGAATTTTGTTTGTTGCATAAAGACGTTATAACATTTTCTTGTTTGCTATCTCCATCTCTTCGCACACGTTGTGTCGCTGCTCCGAATCCTGGCCATCCCATCAGCATCCAACAACTACTATTCTAGAATGGGGCTAAGAAGACACATTTATTGGAAATATGAGCAAATTACTACGATACTTAATTCTAATAAACATGAAATAAATCATGACGGCAGTAACATAGATTGTACTAAACATGCTGACTAGCATAGCAAATGAACCGATCAAATCTAGGGCACATACTAGAAACATGAATTCTATCACGACCTCGAACAAGAAGAACAGACTCACATACGGTGCAACGGGAGCAGCACCGCCGGCGTTGATGTTGCCGCCCATGTCGTTGAGGAAGAGGTTGCCAAGGTCGGGGAAGAAGTCGTCGTTGGCGAAGTCATCGCTGTCAGCAGTCGCGCCGGTGCGCTCCCCAAAAACCCAATCGCCCCTCTCCCGTACAGGATCACAAGAGGCGGGCTTCCGGAGGCCTGCTGTCCCTTCTCGCGGTGCACGCCGAAAGGAGGGATGGAGAAGACTTGCGTGACAGCGCAATGATCTGGATTGGTGATGCGAAACCATACGATTCGGCGGTGGCTAGGGTTGACGTCTGTTGCTAAACCCCATAGTTGCTAAACTACAAGGTGCGCTTACGTGTCGGTTCTCAGCTTTCGCAGTTTTGGCCGATTTTGGCCTCTTTCGTGGACTATTACTCACTGTTTTGGAGTCCCGGAGTGATTTTCAAGATGGACGAACCACGGGGTGCATTTACATGTCGGTCATCAACACTCGCGGTTTTGGCCCATTCAGGCATCTTTTGTGGACTATTACTCACTGTTTTGGGGTCCCGGAGTGATTTATAGGATTTACGAACCCTGGGGTGCGTTTACGTGTCGTTCATTCACACTGGTGGTTTTTGTCGATTCTGACCCGTCTCGTGGACTTACCACTGTTTTGGGGTCCCGGAGTGATTTTCAGGATTTTGCGAACCCAGGGGTTCATTTATGTGTCGGTCATCAACACTCGAAGTTTTGGCCGATTCTGACCCGTTTCATGGACTATTACTCACCGTTTTGGGGTCCTGAAGCAATTTCCATAGTTGCTAAACCCCAAGGTGCGCTTACGTGTCGGTTAACAGCACTCACAGTTTTGGCTGATTTTGGCCTCTTTCGTGGACTATTACTAACTGTTTTGGGGTCCTGGAGTGATTTTCAAGATTGACGAACCACAGGGTGCCTTTACGTGTCGATCATCAACACTCGCGGTTTTCGCCGATTCTGTCTTCTTGTGTGGACTATTACTCACTGTTTTGGGGTCCCGGAGTGATTTCCAGGATTTACGAACCCAGGGGTGCGTTTACGTGTCGTTCATCCACACTAGTGGTTTTTGTCGATTCTGACCCGTTTTGTGGACTATTACTTCCTGTTTTGGAGTCCCGGAGTGATTTTCAGGATTTACGAACCCAGGGGTGCGTTTATGTGTCGGTCATCAACACTCGAAGTTTTGGCCGATTCTGACCCGTTTCATGGACTATTACTCACCGTTTTGGGGTCCTGGAGCGATTTACATAGTTGCTAAACCCCAAGGTGCGCTTA
>LR738713.1:3243710-3255327 GCA_902687465.1 Secale cereale | reverse complement strand
TCAGCACTCGCAGTTTTGCCCGATTTTGGCCTGTTTCGTGGACTATTACTCCCTGTTTTGGTGTCCCGGAGTGATTTTCAAGATTGACGAACCACGGGGTGCCTTTACGTGTCGGTCATCAACACTCGCGGTTTTGGCCCATTCTGGCATCTTTTGTGAACTATTACTCACTATTTTGGGGTCCCGGAGTGATTTCCAGGATTTACGAACCCAAGGGTGCATTTACGTGTCGTTCATCAACACTAGTGGTTTTTGTCGATTCTGACCCGTTTCGTGGACTATTACTTACTGTTTTGGGGTCCCGGAGTGATTTCCAGGATTTACGAACCCAGGGGTGCGTTTATGTGTCGGTCATCAAAACTCGAAGTTTTGGCCGATTCTGACCCGTTTCGTGGACTATTACTCACCGTTTTGGGGTCCTGAAGCGATTTTCATAGTTGCTAAACCCCAAGGTGCGCGTACGTGTCGGTTATCAGCACTCGCAGTTTTGGCCGATTTTGGCCTGTTTCGTGGAATATTACTCCCTGTTTTGGTGTCCCGGAGTAATTTCCAACATTGACGAACCCCGGGGTGCGTTTACGTGTCGGTCATCAACACTCGCAGTTTTGGCCCATTCTGGCATCTTTTGTGGACTATTACTCACTGTTTTGGGGTCCCGGTGTGATTTATAGGATTTACGAACCCTGGGGTGCGTTTACGTGTCGTTCATCCACACTGGTGGTTTTTGTCGATTCTGACCCGTCTCGTGGACTTACTCACTGTTTTGGGGTCCCGAAGTGATTTCCAGGATTTTGCGAACCCAGGGGTTCATTTATGTGTCGGTCATCAACACTCGAAGTTTTGGCCGATTCTAACCCGTTTCGTGGACTATTACTCACAGTTTTGGGGTCCTGAAGCAATTTCCATAGTTGCTAAACCCCAAGGTGCGCTTACGTGTCGGTTAACAGCACTCGCAGTTTTGGCCGATTTTGGCCTCTTTCGTGGACTTTTACTAACTGTTTTGGGGTCCTGGAGTGATTTTCAAGATTGACGAACCACGGGGTGTCTTTACGTGTCGGTCATCAACACTTGCGGTTTTCGCCGATTCCGTCTTCTTGTGTGGAATATTACTCACTATTTTGGGGTCCAGGAGTGATTTCCAGGATTTACGAACCCAGGGGTGTGTTTACGTGTCGTTCAACCACACTAGTGGTTTTTGTCGATTCTGACCCGTTTTGTGGACTATTACTCCCTGTTTTGGGGTCCCGGAGTGATTTTCAGGATTTACGAACCCAGGGGTGCGTTTATGTGTCGGTCATCAACACTCGAAGTTTTGGCCGATTCTGACCCGTTTCGTGGACTATTACTCATCGTTTTGGGGTCGTGAAGCGATTTCCATAGTTGCTAAACCCCAAGGTGCGCTTACATGCCGGTTATCAACAGTCACAATTTTGGCCGATTTTGACCTCTTTCGTGGATTATTACTCATTGTTTTGGGGCCCCGGAGTGATTTTCAAGATGGACGAACCACGGGGTGCATTTACGTGTCGGTCATCAACACTCGCGGTTTTGGCCCATTCCGACATCTTTTGTGGACTATTACTCACTGTTTTGGGTTCCCGGAGTGATTTCCAGGATTTACGAACCCAGTGGTGCATTTAGGTGTCGTTCATCAACACTAGTGGTTTTTGTCGATTTTGATCAGTTTCGTGGACTATTACTCACTGTTTTGGGGTCCCGGAGTGTTTTCCAGGATTTACGAACCCAGGGTGCGTTTAGGTGTCGGTCATCAAAACTCGAAGTTTTGGCCGATTATGACCCGTTTCGTGGACTATTACTCACCGTTTTGGGGTCCTGAAGCGATTTTCATAGTTGCTAAACCCCAAGGTGTGCTTACGTGTCGGTTATCAGCACTCGCAGTTTTGCCCGATTTTGGCCTGTTTCGTGGACTATTACTCCCTGTTTTGGTGTCCCGGAGTGATTTTCAAGATTGACGAACCACGGGGTGCCTTTACGTGTCGGTCATCAACACTCGCGGTTTTGGCCCATTCTGGCATCTTTTGTGAACTATTACTCACTATTTTGGGGTCCCGGAGTGTAATGCCCCGGATGTAATACTTTCCCTTTTGGGTATATAATAAATCTCCGGCTTCATCTATTTCCTTTTCGGGTTCTTTGTCTTTCGGGCTTTTGTCGTTTTGTTGTGTGAGTGTGTGGCATTCATTCATATCATGTAGACATGTGCATTGCATTGCATTTGTGTTGTGGGTTGCATCCGGTTCCGTGTGTTTCTTCCCGTTGTCCGTTTCGCGTTCCGGAGCTCCCTCACGTGTCCGTGACGTCCCGTAGGCCTACTTTGTTGTTCGGGCGTTTTTCGTTACCGGTGTGCCGCGAGGTTGTGTTGTGTGTTGTTGTTTTGTTGTGTGCAACCCGCCTCTCAAATCTCGTCTCGTTTGGACTCCGTTGACTTTTCCCTCCGTTGTTCGTGTGGGCCCGAAGTGCCTTCACTTCGTGTCCCGGAAATACCCCTACTGTTTTCTTTTATCTCCGTCTAGGCCTTTTAAATCAACCCCCGCGATCGGATCCGTCGGATCGCGATCGGAGGGCTCCTAGCGCCCCTGAATCTCCTCCTAACCCTAAAAACTGCTACATATAGACCCCCTAGTCTATTTGGGCATCCCCTTCTTCTTCCCCTTCTCCACTTTCTTTTTTTTTTCTTTCCTTTTCTCAGATCCAATCCACTATTCTTCTGGATCCCGAGGAGTTCCCTGGGATCGAGCGCCAGGGTCATCGCAGCGACCGAGGGACCGGTTCCCCGGCCGACAGCTCGCCTCGATCGAAGCTGCGCTTCGCACCGCCAGGTCAACGCGCGGCTCGCAGCGACCGGATCGATCGATCCATCTCCAGCGCTCTCTGCCCGTCGATCCAGTCGACCGCGGCCTCTCCAGTAGATCGCCAGGGCCCGGGGGGGACCAGTTCCCCGTCACCTGGAGGCTTCGTCAGCGCCGCCTGGGCCGAGCGGGAGGCCCAGTCGACGCAGCCACCGCTCGCCTCCCTCCGTTTCCACTTCGCCGCCCCGCCTCCAGCGAGGGCCGTACGTCGCGCCTCAACTGGGCCAGCCTCGAGCCGGCCCGACCGCCTCGAGCCATCCTTCGCCGGGCTCACCTCCTTCCGGCCCGCACCGCGCCGCTCCACCGAGCCGCACCGGGCCTCCGCCAGGCGCCTGGGCCGCGCCAGCCAGCCGCGCGCTCGCCTGGCCGCGCGCCGCCGGCCCACCGCCCCTTCGCCAGATCCGCCGCCCAGCGGGCCGAGCCGCCGCTCCAGATCCGGCCGGCCCGGTACTGTTCATCCGGATCTCAGATCTGATCTAGGTTGACCTAATTCCCTAAGTCTCTGTTTTACCTGTTCTGAAATGTAATCTTTGAACTGCTCTAATTTTGTGCCTGTTGCTCCGTTTTGCGCGTGTAGCATGTCCAGATGTTCGTGGAGATGCTCTCTACGTTTTACCTGTTGTTGTCATGCATGTTAGAGGTCTTCTTGACACTTGTTTTGCTGTTGCAAAAGTGCAACATGTTATAAACTGCTGTTATGTGTTATTTTCATGCCACCTTTGACATGTGATATCTTTTAGCTCGTTTGTCCAAACGATGCAAATGACATGTCCACGTGTTCGTCTTGCCACGAACTACGTGTTGTGTGTGATAGGTTGCATGGTAGATTTATTGTTTCCTTGTTATCATCGTTGCAAAGTGCCATGCTCACATGTTGTGTTTTCACTTGTTATGAAATGCCATCTTGATGAGCTCGTTGCAATCGTTGTGTTCGCCTCAATGATGCATGCTTGTGTGTTTCGGGATCACCGTCATATGTATTTTGATGAGGTGCTTACCCTTTGCCATGTTTAGTTTCGAGGTGACTTAAACATGCTCTTTTTGATGCTATGATGCATATGAATAGGCAGTTTGGCAAGTGAGTAGTTTAGGTCCTTTAGACCAAAGAAAAGGCCGGGAGCATTTAGGTAGGCCTATCGCTCAACCGGTGGCAGCCGATCGACTTATACTAACCGCGTTGGCAGAGCTACTCAATGACTCATTAGATCCACGAATTTCCCCATCTGCGCAGGGCTTCCGCAAGGTTCTCGGCCCTTCTTCCGTGCATTAACTCAATGGCCGTCTATGGATTATATGGTTCAGGTGGACGTGGTCAAGTGTTTCGGGGCCATTCCCTTCTCCTGGTAGCAAAAACCCATTAGAGGTTTGATTCTCAAAAGAAAACAGACCAGAAACTCGAAACTATTCCTACTCGCCAGGTGGCTTTATCAATTTGAGTTTCAAAATAGGAAAAAAAGGGTGTCAAAAGTAGAAGTTTGCTGTTTTAGGACTTAGTGAAATTTCACTAAGTCTGAAATCTGTAACGTTCCGATGCCATGTTCGTGTGATGTTGTAGGACAAAGCATGATAGTTTTGGGGTGGATTTTGATTGTTCCTTGTAGTATATATTGTTGTCTTTCCATCCATGTCCTCACATGTCCATTTGAGTGGCTGTAGCATGTTTATCTTTTGCTCTAAAGTTTCAATAAAATTCTGCTGCCAGAATTTTATTTCAAAGTTCAATATGTCCAAGATCATTTCTATTGATCCGTGACTCCGTTGGGGGTGCACTTTGGACCTAGTTGCTGTACTATATGTCTAGTTAGTGTTCAAGTCCTTTGCCATGCTTTTTGGGTGCTGTAGGTTAATTATTTTGAGCTCCCAAGTTGCTATGTTGCTGTAATTTGCAGTTTTCGCTCAAATCTTGTTTCGGGCATAACTTTTAGCCCGTAACTCCGATTTCAGCGAGTCTTATATCAAACTTGGGTGATTTTCTGTGTAGATTAATAATATCAGCTTGTTATCTTGTTTTGAGGTGTTTTGCTTGAGTGATGTTTTACGTGCTCCATGTGCATCTTTAGTGCATCCATCATGCATTCATGTTTTTCGAGTGCGCATTGCATTTTGTTGATTGGTGCTTGGTGTGTTTGTTGTGTTTAGAGCCGGAAGTTGAGCACGAGTTTTCCAACGAAGTTGAGCACGAGGTTTCCAACGAGGTTGAGCACGAGGACCCTTCTTACGATCCGAACGTCTTCTCTTCAGGCAAGATGACCGAACCCCGATAACATTACTATCTTTGTCTATTGCTAGTAGTCTCGATCTATAGTTTTGCCTCGATGCCCATGTTCTTCTTGTCGGCCTCCTACTTGTAACCAATTGCCATGTTTAACCACCCTACCTATGCAAACCGTTGCTTGGCTAAGTACGCTTCGCTCAGCCCTTCTTATAGCGTTGATAGTTGCAGGTGAAGTGAAGATGCTTGCTCCATGTTGAAGTTTGGTTGGGTTATATCACACTATATAAATGCTTAAACTGAAATCATCTATATATTGGCAAGGGTGGAAGGCTAAGCCTTTTGCTTGGTGTTTTGTTCCACTCATGCCGTTAGGATCCGTATAAGCCGGTTTTATGTTCCTTGATTATGCGTTCCTAACACGGTTGGTGTCGTGGAATTACCACGGCAGATGTCCGGTTTAACGGACTTGATGATGGAACCATCGCACGGGTTAGCTTGAAAGGGTTCATGGCACACAAAGGACACAAAGGATTTTATACTAGTTCGGCCCCTTGGAGAAGGTAAAAGCCTACGTCTAGTTGGTTTGGTATTGCTCGGGCGTCGGTTTACAGGGAGCGAATCGCTTGCCTGCGTCTCGACGGATTGATTGTTGCTTGTCCCTGAACCGGTGCCGGGTCGTCCCTTTATATAGAGGTGACGCCTGGTCCGGTTTGCAGAATCCCGAGGCCGGCTCATAATCGTGTCCGCCCCGGTTTCTGCCCTTTCTTTCTTATCTCTCAAGTTACATCTCTTTGGCGGTTTACAAACCGTATTTCTATACATGGGCCTTGAAATCTCATAGGCCGTAATCTCTACTAAAATAATAAACCAAATACAATATAACTAAGCCGGTTTACAATATCCGGTTTATACCTGCTAACCATATCCCTGACATTAGGCCCCAGAATGATTTGAACTTTGTTCATATCAATCCTCGTCATCTCCTGTGATTTTCTTCGGTCTTCATCTTTTATAAACCGGCTTTGACGTCATCCTCCAAAATCATTAAAGTCTGACAATGACATCATCTCCGCATTCAATGCCGCGAGCTGTACTGTAGTTTGTTTTTAATGGTTATCCCGAGAATCGAGGCGTTCAACGGATCTTTATCCGATTTTTCTCCCTTGATTACCGCACCTGTCGCTTCATATCTGCCTCTCTGTCTATAAATAGTACCGCCCCTCCTCATTCTTCCTTCTTGTGTCTTCTTCCTCCTTCCGCTACCTGACCTGCAAGAACTCCATTAAATCCCGAGCTCGGAGCGCCGCCATCGTCTCGTCGGATCAAGAGCTCCTCAGGCCGCTGCATCAACCTGATTCGACCAGATCTTCTCCGTCACCGATTCCTGCCGTCCCTGGTATGTTTATTCTCTTCATTGTAGATCTGTATTCGCCATTGCCTTGCCGGTGTTCTTCCGCCATTAGAGCTTCGTCTCCTTGTAGATATCTTTCTTATAGAGATTTAGTAACCTTTAAACCCTAGTCCGTAGGTCTCTCACTTAGCATCAGATTAGATCTTCGTCATAGTGACCTTGTAGTTATATTCGTTCCGCCATTAGAGTTCTCCGCGAGCTTCATACTGTTCTTTCTCTGAAACCTGCAACTCCGTAGTATCTTTACCTTCCTGATCATGCTGTAGATGCGTCAGGTACTTTAGATCTTGCCGTTTTTATTTCTGCTGCTGCCTGCTTTGAGTCTCATTTTTTATGCACATCCTGCAAGCCCATCTGCTCTGAATTGGATCTCTGCAAATTTTCCATGTAATTTTCATTTCTTTTACCTCAGTACGCTCAGATCTATTCCTCCTTAGCAATGTATTGAAAACCTGTTTTTCTCTTTGATAGATTCGCTTAGTATGTTTCGGTTTAGATTGTCATGTCATAAACCGGAAATGATGTAGACTGATGTAATGACTTAACTATTCCTCTTCAACTGCCATTGTAAACCGGAAATGATGAAAACTCCGTTTCATAATTGCCGGTTTCATCTTTCCAAATAATTCTCCATTTTAATCATTGCATATCATGAATGAATCCCGGATCGTTGTTTTTTCATAATCCGTCTTTGCACTTTCTCTTCTTCAGCGCTTTGCTCAAATGGCTAAGCAGTATGTTTCGTGCGACTGGGTTCGTTCCGTCGTGACTGAAGAAGATTTAGTCCAACTATCAAGCATTGGCACATTAGGTCCTCGGGCCGAGTTGAAGTGGCGCGCTCCGGGCGATGAGTGTCCTCCCACTCCTAGGTCCGGGGAAGTTATCGTATTTCTGGATCATATTTCCAGGGGTTTCTCTCCCCCCGGTTCAAAATTTTTCCGGGACGTCCTTGCCACCTTCCAGCTGCACCCACAGGACATCGGGCCAAACTCCGTTTCCTATATTTGTGATTTCCAAGTTTTTTCTGAAGTATACCTGCAAGAAGAGCCTTCGGTTGATCTTTTTCGGGATTTCTTCCATGCAAACCGGCGTACTGAGTTCACCAGCGGGCCTCACCAAGAGCTTGGTGGTATTAGTATTCAGAAAAGGAGGGATGCAGTTTTTCCTCACGCCTCTTTACACACTCACCCCAAGGACTGGAACAAGTCCTGGTTTTACTGTATAGACACATCTCCTGAAGGTGAAAATCCGTTGCCGGGTTATCGTGAGACTCGTATCCCGGCAAATCACCCTTTGCCGCAACGGTTAAGCGCTACTGAACGGATTCAATTTTCACCTCAACTTTCCAAACTGAGAGCTTTCATGGCCAATGGATTGATTGGTACCGATTTCCTTCGCTGTTGGTTATCCTGGAGCATCCTTCCCCTAAGCCGGCGCCCTAAACTGATGTACAAGTACTCTGGTAAACCGGAAGATCCACTGAGGTTTACTAAAGAGGAACTTTCTGAATCGGAAGTGATAGAGTCTGCCAAAAAGATCGTCAACCCTGCTTTAACAGATTGCTCCAAGGTTGGCTTGGCTCCATACTTTAAGAAGAATAAGCAGCCTGAAGTAAGTTTTCCTTACCCCGTACTTTATAAACCGTCCTCTTTGAACCGTCTTTTACCTGCTTTTGCTTTTTCATTCAGGCTGACAACCCCTTCTGGAGGAGAAAACTTCAGGACAAACCTGTAAAGCAGACTCGCCGGAAAACTCCTGCAAACAAGAAAAGGAAGGCCGCCGTTGATGCCGGTTCTCCTTCTGAGGATGATGATCCGGACTCCGAGGTATGCCTCGCTCCGGCTTATATTTTGCCTTTATGTACTTTTTAACATATCTAATGATATCCTTTCACAGGATCCACTTGAAGGTGATAACCCGGCTGAGATTGAGGTAACCCTTATTTCTTCTGACTCAGAACCTCCTCCTCAAAAGAGCCGTCGGACTGTTAGAAAATATCAATTTTCTCATCCTTATGCTAAGTTGGATCCTAATTTTGATTTGAAGAAACAACAGCACGAAGCTTTGCGCCGGACCACTCGTCATAGTGGCTTAGCAGTGGAATCTTCTGGTATCTCATTAACTCCGGTTCGAAAGCGCCGCGCTGAGGTGATACTCTCTCCAACCCTTCTTCACCCCAAGGCCGGTCTTATCAGAAAACCACTTAAACCGACTGATCCTGATTATCAGGAAACTCCACTGTCCTCTTCCGGCGAATCAACCGCTACACAGCTTCCACCTTTGAAGACTGTCCCAGGGTAACCCTCTTTACTTCTTCCGGTTCATGATCCCCCCTTTTATTATAATGTTAATTTATTTTTGCTTGTTTCTCCAGCAAACCAAAACCCAGCAAAAGAGCTAAGGGTAAGAAGCCTGTTGCTGATCCTTCTACTGATGAACCAGTAATTGAGCCGTCAACAGCTATCCCTCCTGAAAGTACCCCTGTCACTCCGGTTCAAGAACCTGTTCTTGATACTCCTGCTACTGATGCTGCCCAAAATCCATCAAGTCCGGCCCGGGTTAGTTCTCCTCCAGTTAACCCGGGGTCTCCTGATCCGGCTCAAGCTGAAGTTACTCCCAATGCACCCACTTCCCCTGACGTTGTGGTTACTGGCGCTGCTTATGTTGCGCCAGCCAAACCCACCGTTTTAGCAAAGCATACTGCTAAAGCGGAGAAAGTAACTCAGGAAAAGGGGAAATGGAGTACGGACATATCCAGTCTTTCGAGTATGAGTGCTCAAGACATTTATTCCGGATATTTGAGCCGGCTCCACAGCAGCCGGGACTATGAAGCCAGCTTAGTAAACTTGATGAGAGAGAAATACGAAGTAAGTTTTCCTGTTCTGACTTTGCTTTTTCAACGCATCTTTACTTTAGGCCAGCCCCCAAGTTCCGGTTTATCTTCTTTCTTGAAGTTAATTCGGAACTTCATAGTTTTTGAACTGCTCACTATACATTAGCCCCCAAGTATCAAGTAGATAACTTGGTTATGTAGTTGATACTTGTAAAAAATTGTCTCTGATACATTGCTTCAACTGCCATTAGCCCCCAAGTGTCAAGTATACAACTTTGTTGTGTGCTTGAGACTTGCTTTTTCGATTTGTCTTTGCCGGATTACTTCAACTGCCATTAGCCCCCAAGTGTCAAGTAGACAACTTTGTTGTGTGCTTGAGACTTGCTTTTTCGATTTGTCTTTGCCGGATTACTTCAACTGCCATTAGCCCCCAAGTGTCAAGTAGACAACTTTGTTGTGTGCTTGAGACTTTGTAATTTCTAACCTTGTTTTTGAACTTTGTCTGCAGGCTGAGCTGAACCGGAATGCTGTGGAAAACAGTGAACTTCGAAGCCGGCTTATAGAGACTGAGGCAGCTGCTTCAAAGGCGAAAAAAGAACTGCAAGTGAGTTTGAAAACTGCTGAAGACTTGAAGAAGTTCTTTGATGAGGAACGGACTGCTTTTGAAGTCCAGAAAAAGGATCTTGAAAAACGTGTTCAAGATGCCGAAGGAGCTCTTAACCCGGTTACTGAAGAATTGGCCGGGTTAAAGTGCCAAGTTGATTTGATGACTTCTGCTATCTTTGGTAAGCATAACCTTAACTTTCGTCTGTTATCTTTGCAACCTGTGACCTGTACCGGTTTAAATTTCATCGTTTTATGTAGGACGCCGGGTCTCCCATCTTGGAGATGATATGCGGAAGAAACTGAAGGCTTGCTATACATTGGTCGAACAACTCTACTCAGGAGCACAAAGGATTATCAGCGCCACTTCCTTTGGTAAACCGGCTCCTTCAACCATCAAGGCTACCTTGAACAGTTTGTCCATTCTGCCAACTCGTCTTGAAGAGGTGAAGAAATCAGCTGCTCGTGGAGGTGCTCTGCTGGCCCTTACAAGGGCTAAAGCTTGGGTTCCAGACCTTGATCCGGAAGAAGTGTTAACCGGATTTCCTGATACCAAGGAGGACGGTTCAGCCTTTGACGAAAAAGATCTTTATGCTCTGACCAAGGAAGTGCGTCCCCTTGCCAGCAAGATTGCACTGGAATCTGACTTGTCTCGATATCATCCAGCGTACAACCTACAGAACGAGCGGTTGGAACGGCCGGTTTACGATGTTGTAAATTTAACTCCGCCGGTTCGTCCTCACACCTTTGCTCCTGACATTGATCCTGCTGAGTTAATCAACGATGAAGTATATTTCCGTGCCTTGGCCAAGATCGATTGGCGTGCACCAGATTTCCCGCCGCTTCGCGAGGAGGAAGATGTTCCGGAACAAGGTGGAGGCCAATCATCCCGGCAAGGAGAAGCTGAATCTTGAATGCTATAGCTGTAACCATAATTGTTATTCCGTAAACAATGCTTCCAACTATTCGGCTTTCATGCCTTGTAATAGGTTTAGCTGAAATTTAATGCACTGTGATCCGGCTTTTGATCTTTATGAAGTACTCGTTCATTGATTTGTTGATTGATGCGGATTTCTTGCTCTGCCCATAAAAAAGATGAAAAAATATGTCCTAGTGGTTTGACCACTGGACGGATTAACTTGTTCTCTTAGTATAACAAACAAGCATATCTTTGAAAAATAACTGTGATACCTTAATTGCATGTAGCCAAAATACCTTAAACCGGCAAGATGTTTAAAATTACCTTAATCAGTCTTCATCAACTCTAATAAGTCCTTGAAACACTTCAGCTCAACTTGTCCATAAATCTTTCTTTTCTTGGTTCAGCAATTTGTAACTTGTATCTGATTGTGTGCTGCCAATTGTCAGCCCATCATGAAGTCGAGCCGGGTTACGATGAACGCCGGTTTAACACAAAGTTTTAGCTATTCATGGGGATGTGGACGAATCCGACTGTCCCCATGGGCCGGGTCATCATTTGAACGTGGACATACCAACTGTTCAGGGAGCCCGAAAATTCACAACATAGCCATTCAAGGGGGTGCGGGCGAACCACTGTCCCCAGGGGCCGGGCCATCATTTGAACGTGGGCGTCCCCACGGTTCAGGGAACCCAAATATTCATAACATAGCCATTCAAGGGGGTGTGGGCGAACCACTGTCCCCAGGGGCCGGGTCATCATTTGA
>LR738713.1:3233282-3243343 GCA_902687465.1 Secale cereale | reverse complement strand
AGGGAGCCCGAATATTGGTAACATAGCCATTCAAGGGGGTGTGGGCGAACCACTGTCCCCAGGGGCCGGGTCATCATTTGAACGTGGGCGATACCACTGTTCAGGGAGCCCAAATATTGGTAACATAGCCATTCAAGGGGGTGTGGGCGAACCACTGTCCCCAGGGGCTGCTGATGTTCCTCCTGACCCTGTAGGTTTTCCTCTTTATGGGGTTGTTCTTTTCTTGAACCGGATATGATCTCATATTCTTGTGAGTTCTACCGCTCCTTCACACACCCTACGAAGGTTAGTTTCTAAAAACCATCCAACATTGAAATATGATTCTATGATAATAAACTGACATGGATACTTGCCATCAATTTTATGTATGTGGAAAAAAGGCTGAGCCCCCGGTTTACCGAGGGTGCCGGTTTATTCATTATTCATAATATATACATAGGATACATAGGAGCTTATGGCTCAAGTATAATACGGCCGTAGATGAGCAATGTTCCATGGCCTCTTCGTCTCCTCTTCTGATGTCCGTGAATCTTTGTGCTCTCGAATGTCCACCAAATAGTATGACCCGTTGTGTAAATTTTTGCTGATCACAAAGGGCCCTTCCCATGGCGGGGATAGCTTGTGCATATCTGTTTGATCTTGGATAAGCCGGAGCACCAAGTCACCCTCCTGGAATGTCCTGGTTCTGATCCGGCGGCTGTGATATCTGCGCAGGTCTTGTTGATAAATCGCCGACCGTGCTGCAGCTATGTCACGTTCTTCATCCAAACGATCCAAACCGTCTTGCCTTGATTCCTCATTGATTGCTTCTACATAGGCCGCCACCCTTGGTGAATCATGGCGTATGTCACTTGGAAGAACTGCTTCTGCACCGTAAACCATGAAGAAAGGTGTATAACCTGTAGACCGGTTGGGTGTAGTATTAATGCTCCAAAGGACCGACGGTAACTCTTCCACCCAACATCCTGGGGTTCTCTGCAAAGGTGTCATAAGCCGGGGCTTGATTCCTCGCAAAATCTCTTGATTTGCCCTTTCTGCTTGACCATTGGATTGGGGGTGAGCCACAGAAGCTATGTCCAAACGAATATGCTCTCGTTGACAGAACTCTTCCATCTCACCCTGAGATAAATTGGTGCCATTATCTGTGATGATGCTGTGTGGAAAACCAAACCGGAATATTACTTTTTTGATGAACTTAACCGCCGTTGCCGCATCACATTTGCTTATGGGTTCCGCTTCAACCCACTTTGTAAACTTGTCCACTGCCACTAGTAGATGAGTTTTCTGATCTTGGGATCTCTTGAAAGGACCAACCATGTCAAGCCCCCAAGTTGCAAAAGGCCAAGTTATTGGTATCATTCGGAGTTCCTGTGCCGGAACAAGGGCACGTCTTGAGAACTTCTGACAAGCGTCACACTTGCGGACCAAGTCTGCCGCATCTGCATGTGCGGTTAACCAATAAAAGCCATGTCGGAAAGCTTTAGCCACCAAAGATTTTGATCCGGCATGATGACCACAATCCCCTTCATGAATCTCCCTTAGAATCTCACAACCTTCCTCGGCTGAAACACACCTTTGAAATACTCCAGAGGTGCTGCGGTGATGCAGCTCCCCGTTGGCAATGGTCATAGACTTGGAACGCCGGATTATCTGCCGTGCTTCATCTTCGTCCTCTGGCAATTCTCCCCGGCTTAAATATACCAGATAAGGTAACGTCCAATCCGGAATAACATGGGTTGCTGCAACCAACTGTGCCTCTGGGTCTGGAACAGCTAGATCATCCTCTGAAGGTACTTGAACCGAAGGATTGTGCAACTCATCCAAAAAGGTGTTCGGCGGTACCGGTTTACGTTGCGATGCTAGCCGGCTTAAAGCGTCAGCTGCTTCGTTCTTCCGCCGGTCTATATGCTCCACCTGATACCCTTTAAAGTAACCTGCGACCGCTTCAACCTCTCGTCGATAAGCCGCCATGAGGGGATCCCTTGAATCCCACTTGCCCGAAACCTGCTGTGCCACTAGGTCGGAATCACCCAAGCACTTAACCCGGCTCAAATTCATCTCTTTTGCCAATCTTAAACCGTGAAGCAGTGCCTCATACTCCGCTGCATTGTTAGTACAAGGAAATAACAACCGGAGTACATAACAAAATTTATCACCTCTGGGGGAAGTTAAGACAACTCCGGCCCCTGAGCCCTCCAACTGTTTCGAGCCGTCGAAGTGAATCGTCCAATAAGTGAGATCCGGCTTCTCCTCCGGGGTCTGCAATTCTGTCCAGTCATTGATGAAGTCCACCAGTGCCTGAGATTTGATAGCAATACGTGGTACATATTTCAATTCATGTGGACTGAGCTCAATGGCCCACTTAGCTATTCTGCCTGTTGCTTCTCTATTCTGGATTATATCTCCCAACGGAGTTGAGCTAACCACAGTTATCGGATGCCCTTGGAAATAATGCTTCAACTTCCGGTTTGCCATGAACACCCCATACACCAGTTTCTGCCAATGAGGGTATCTCTGCTTCGACTCGATGAGTACTTCGCTCACATAGTAAACCGGGCGCTGAACCGGATGCTCCTTCCCTGCTTCCTTGCGCTCAACCACAATCGCAACGCTGACCGCCCGCGTGTTTGCGGCGACATATAACAGCAAGGGCTCTTTATCGATAGGAGCCGCCAAAACTGGCGGTTTCGCTAGTTGCTGTTTCAGGTTCTCAAACGCTGTATTCGCTTCATCACTCCAAATGAACCGGTCCGTTTTCTTCAACATTTGATAAAGCGGTATCGCCTTTTCTCCTAAGCGACTGATAAACCGGCTCAACGCCGTGATCCGGCCAGCTATGCGCTGAACATCATTAATGCAAGCCGGTTTCGCTAAAGACGTGATGGCCTTGATCTTCTCCGGGTTGGCTTCTATTCCCCGGTTTGAGACCAGGAATCCCAAAAGCTTACCAGCCGGGACACCAAAGGCACATTTCTCCAGATTGAGCATCATCCTGTAAGTCCGAAGATTATCAAAGGTTTCTCGGAGATCTTCTATCATTGTTCTTTCCTCCTTTGATTTGACCACAATGTCGTCCACGTAAGCATGTACATTCCTTCCTATCTGCCCCTTCAAACAATTCTGAACACAACGCTGATAAGTTGCCTGCGCACACTTGAGCCCAAAAGGCATAGACACATAGCAAAAAGCACCAAAAGGGGTTATGAATGCTGTCTTCTCCTGGTCTTCAACTGCCATTTTGATCTGGTGATAACCTGAGTATGCATCCAAAAAACTTAACCTCTCACACCCTGCTGTAGCATCGATAATCTGATCAATGCGAGGTAGAGCAAAATGATCAGTTGGGCAAGCTTTATTGAGGTCTGTGTAGTCCACACACATCCTCCACTTTCCATTCTTCTTTAGAACTAGCACCGGATTAGCCAACCATTCCGGATGAAACACTTCCACTATGAACCCCGCCGCCAAAAGCTTCGCCACTTCTTCTCCTATAGCCTTGCGCCTTTCTTCATTAAAGCGGCGCAGATACTGTTTTATCGGTTTAAACTTCGGGTCAATATTTAACTTGTGCTCAGCGAGTTCCCTCGGTATACCTGGCATGTCAGACGGTTTCCATGCAAAGATATCCCGGTTCTCACGGATGAATTCGATGAGCGCGCTTTCCTATTTTGGATCCAGATTAGCACTGATGGTAAATTGCTTAGACGAATCTCCAGGCACAAAATCGACCTGTTTAGTCTCTTCCGCCGATTTGAACTTCAAAGCCGGATCATGCTCGGTGGTCGGCTTCTTCAGCGGAGTCATATCAGCCGGATCAACATTATCCTTATAAAACTTCAACTCTTCAGTGGCACACACTGCTTCTGCGTACGCTGCATCACCTTCCTCACATTCTACCGCTATCTTACGACTGCCATGCACCGTAATTGTGCCTTTATGACCCGGCATCTTGAGCTGCAGATAAACATAACATGGCCTAGCCATAAATTTAGCATAAACCGTTCTTCCAAACAAAGCATGATACGGACTTCTTATTTTGACAACTTCAAAAGTGATCATCTCCGATCTGGAGTCATGCTCATCCCCAAAGGTAACTTCTAAATCCACCTTACCAACCGGATAAGCTGACTTACCTGGGACCACCCCGTGAAACACTGTGTTTGATGTCCTTAACTGTTTATCTGTTAGACCCATACGGCGAAAGGTCTCGTAATATAATATGTTGATACTGCTACCTCCGTCCATGAGGACCTTAGTGAATCTGTATCCTCCTACCTGAGGTGCCACCACCAAGGCTAAATGTCCCGGATTATCTACCCGTAATGGGTGATCATCTCTGCTCCACACAATGGGCTGCTCTTACCATCGTAGAAACTGTGGCGTCGCCGGTTCTACCGCATTAACAGCCCGCTTCAAAACCTTCTGGTCTCTCTTACATAAACTCGTGGTGAAAACATGATACTGACCGCTGCTCAACTCCTTCGGATTACTCTGGTATCCGGTTTGCTGCTGTTGCTGCGGGCGCTGCTGCTGCTGTTGATTTCCTTGGTTATTGTGACTCCCCTGGCCCTGCTGCTGATTATTCTGATTGTTGTAACCACCTTGATGATACGATTGATTTCCCTGACCATGATAACCACCCTGATAGTGGGCCTGATTTCCTTGGCAATTGTAATTTCCTTGACTACTTTGGCCGCCTGGCCGGGATTGATAACCACCGTTGTTCCCTTGATAACCGCTGTTGCCTCTATATCCTGGACCGGAGTTATTCCCCTGGTAACCCGGTCCATAAAACCCGGGCCCTGAACCGCCGTTTGGGGGCCGGTTAAGAGGATTAAAACGGCCGTTCCCTGTTATCATAGGGTTCATGCATTCTCTTGCCGTGTGCCGTGCCGGCCCCTTTCTTCCGCTATGCTTTATACAGGGTTGATCCAAATCCTGCTCCCAACCCGGGTTTCCTCCACCGGTCTGGCGAGTGAGACCTTGCTGACCACCCTGAAAACCGCCTTGAACCTGTGTATTAGCCACAAAATCGGAGCTGCTTTCCGGTTTCCGTTTGCCCAACACACCTGAAGTGATCGGATTAACTAGCGCCGGTTTACCAGTCTTGCTGGCCTTTCCCGCTTTATCTCCTTCTGGCTCTGGATATTTGGTATTATCTGAGTCTCCGTACTTCACCAAGGCACTCATCAAAGTCCCCATGTCATTGCACTCCCGTTTGAGTCGTCCAAGTTTTAATTTCAAAGACTCAAACAGGCAATTGTTCTCCAAGGTTACAATTGCCGTGCTCGGATTAATGCCGTTCGAGGAGTGCAAGATCTCTGCCACTCTGCGTACCCAAGCTGCTGTAGACTCCTGCTCCCCTTGCACGCATGCCGCTAAATCTATCACCGACATAGGTTGCTTGCATGTATCCTTAAAATTTTTGATGAACTGACTGCGCAGCTCCCCCCATGATCCGATAGAATTCGGAGGTAATGCCTTTAGCCAAGTCCGGGCCGTACCTTCAAGCATCATAGTGAAATATTTGGCACAAGCCGATTCGTCCACGTCCAGCATCTCCATGGCCATCTCGTAACTTTCCACCCAAGCTTCAGGCGGTAAATCGGCTGTGTAATTAGGCACCTTGCGAGGCCCTTTGAAATCCTTGGGCAACTTAACGCTCCGCAGGGCAGGGACGAGACATTGTATCCCAAACCCGCTCGCTGTAGCTCCTGTCCCGGTAGTGCCTGTGTGAACCGGCGTCGACTGACGAACCTCATCCCTGGCCTCCAATCTAGGCCGGTTTCGATCCGGGGCTGGCATCTCTGCCCTTGCCGGATTATCTTGCCTGTGCTGATGTCTCCTCCGTTCGCTGCTGGACACTTCTGGCTCCTCCCAATGTCTAGAGTAACTTCGATTGGGACGTGGTGTTGAATGCAACCTTTCCCTGCTGTGAGAGTACGCTTGATGCTGTATTAACGCCGTGTTAAGTAGCTTCTGGGCTCTGCGCGCCTCTATCGCCATCGGAGATGTCTCTTCCACAGGTAAAGCGGCCAACCGCGCTGCTGCTGCGGCAATATTGTCCACAGGGTTTGAGTAGTGTCCCGGGGGGATAGGAACATACGGTGCCGACGTAATCCGTCGCTCTTGCTCTGCAGCAGGTTGTTGAACCGGCTCCTCTCGAGCCGGTGGGCTTCTCCGGTTTGAAATCGGATTGTTACTGGCCCCAACCCCAGGCGTTCTGAACAAATTCGCAGATTCGTAACCCGGTGGCAGGCGGGATCGATATTTTCGCCCCCTCACTGCTTCCACCGAAGCCTGCTCCATCCTTAAGTGAAAAGCTTGATCATCCAACTCTGCTTGTCTGATGGCTAACATCTCTCCTTCTGCCCTTAAGTCCTCCTTTAATTGATCGATCCGGGCCTTTAACTGAAGAAGCACTGCATCATGTTGCGCCTTGTCTGCTGGAGCCACGACCTCTACTGCCTTAGCTGCGAACTCCTCGATCAAGGTGGATAGAACCGCAGTAATGGAGGGATTTAAACCGCTTCCCCCTGCGCCAGCCTCCGCTGTTGTTCCGTTCGTCGGGGGCTGTGAACCGGCCATGAAGACCGCCACCCGGTTTGGCGGGTCAAAGGGGTCCGGAATACTGTTTCCATCGGACTCGCCCTCAGACCGGCCGTCCCGCAACTGATACAGAGATTCAGTTTCCCCGGATGAAGATTCGTCATCTGAGTAGACAACGGTTGCACCATCAGATTCCGATCCGGCCTCAGCTTGGCCTCCGCGGATTGCCCCAACAAACACATGCTTCATGGCAGGCGGAATCCGGGCCGATCTCGCACGCTGAGCCGGCTCGATGATGTTGGGGAGGGTGTCCGGCTCAGGTCCCGGTTCGCCAATTTTGCCGATGAAGACTTGGATGCTGCCGAAGGGAACCCGGTACCCGTATTCAATTGAATCGGCCTCCGGTCCCCAGCCTGCGTCGTCGATGTAGATCCGGCCACGACGACTCTTGGTCATCCGGCCGACTGCGTAACCCTTTAACCCTTCGAAGCCGCCTTCCAAGAACTCGAAACCGTCGTGCGCAGGCCCCACGGTGGGCGCCAACTGTCGTGGAATTACCACGGCAGATGTCCGGTTTAACGGACTTGATGATGGAACCATCGCACGGGTTAGCTTGAAAGGGTTCATGGCACACAAAGGACACAAAGGATTTTATACTAGTTCGGCCCCTTGGAGAAGGTAAAAGCCTACGTCTAGTTGGTTTGGTATTGCTCGGGCGTCGGTTTACAGGGAGCGAATCGCTTGCCTGCGTCTCGACGGATTGATTGTTGCTTGTCCCTGAACCGGTGCCGGGTCGTCCCTTTATATAGAGGTGACGCCTGGTCCGGTTTGCAGAATCCCGAGGCCGGCTCATAATCGTGTCCGCCCCGGTTTCTGCCCTTTCTTTCTTATCTCTCAAGTTACATCTCTTTGGCGGTTTACAAACCGTATTTCTATACATGGGCCTTGAAATCTCATAGGCCGTAATCTCTACTAAAATAATAAACCAAATACAATATAACTAAGCCGGTTTACAATATCCGGTTTATACCTGCTAACCATATCCCTGACAGTTGGGGTGTATGGGACCCCCTCGATAAACCGCTGAGTGCTAAGTCTTTTCCAGCAAGTCCCAACATTGGTACTATTTGCCTAATAACAAACTAAACATGCATAGGGAGTAATTAACCCTCTTTCTTAATCAACAACCACGGGCCAGTGCTCCACATGAGTGTTGGTCCGAAACGGGGAGTCTGCGGGGCCACCTCAAGGAAACTCGAGGTTTGGTAAAAACCTGTAGAATCGCCCATCCGGTCGTGTCCTGAGACCTAGATACGCGCGGCTACGATCAGGGTGTCGACACGCCGGGAGGATTTGCTGGATTAGCCTTACCTTAGCTCGGTATATCTTGAGCACGGGATTCCGAGGATACTCGGGTCTTCCCACTTTGGAGTTGCGACTCCGCGGATCGTGGGCTTGTAATGGGTCAAGTTGGAACACCCCTGCAGGGTTTGAACTTTCGAAAGCCGTGCCCGCGGTTATGTGGCAGATGGGAGCTTGTTAATTCCGGTTGTAGAAAAACTTGACACAATGTTACTAATACACTACCAGCGTGTGTTCCGTGACTGTCAATTTCCGAATAGGGATTCGGGAGTTGAACACGGAGGGGTTATGTTTGTGAGCTTGTAGCTAGGATCACTTCGTGATCACTTCTCGCCGATGCCTTCTCTTCTCGCTCTCACTTGCGTAAGTTAGATGCTAGTTGCTGCTGCAGACTTGTTCTTTCTTCAGCCCTCCCTCACCTAAAGGCTTAAATAGTTCTGTTACCCGGGAACGGGATTGCTGAGTCCTCTGTGGCTCACAGTTACTTCACACACCAGATGCAGGTCCAGCTGTGAGCTATCCAGGTGATGGCACCGAGCTGGATTGGGAGTACGACGAGGAGCGTAGTCGTTACTACGTGCGCTACCCGGACGATCAGTAGTGGAGTCTCTTACTAGGATTCGATCCGCCTGTGGTTGTTTTTATCTGAGTTTGGTACTTTGACATTTGGCTTTTGCCCTTAGAGGGTTGTAGTGCTCTTAATGTATGATGTTTGAGACTTGTACTGTTATTCTGTGACGTGGCGATTGTAAGCCAACTATTTTCAGTTTACTATCCCTCTTTTACATGAGTTGTGCAAAGATTACCAAACTTGAGATCATTCTAGGATGGACTTATGCCTTTAAGTCGTGCCTCGACACGTAGGAGGTATAACTCCATCCTGGGCATTACACGGAGTGACTTACAGGATTTACAAACCCAGGGGTGCATTTACGTGTCGTTCATCAACACTAGTGGTTTTTGTCGATTCTGACCCGTTTCGTGGACTATTACTCACTGTTTTGGGTTCCCGGAGTGATTTCCAGGATTTACGAACCTAGGGGTGCGTTTATGTGTCGGTCATCAAAACTCGAAGTTTTGGCCGACTCTGACCCGTTTCGTGGACTATTACTCACCGTTTTGGGGTCCTGAAGCGATTTTCATAGTTGCTAAACCCCAAGGTGCGCGTACGTGTTGGTTATCAGCACTCGCAGTTTTGGTCGATTTTGGCCTGTTTCGTGGAATATTACTCCCTGTTTTGGTGTCCCGGAGTGATTTCCAACATTGACGAACCCCGGGGTGCGTTTACGTGTCGGTCATCAACACTCGCGGTTTTGGCCCATTCTGGCATCTTTTGTGGACTATTACTCACTGTTTTGGGGTCCCGGAGTGATTTACAGGATTTACGAACCCTGGGGTGCGTTTACGTGTCATTCATCCACACTGGTGGTTTTTGTCGGTTCTGACCCGTCTCGTGGACTTCCTCACTGTTTTGGGGTCCCGGAGTGATTTCCAGGATTATGCGAACCTAGGGGTTCATTTATGTGTCGGTCATCAACACTCGAAGTTTTGGCCGATTCTGACCCGTTTCGTGGACTATTACTCACTGTTTTGGGGTCCTGAAGGAATTTCCATAGTTGCTAAACCCCAAGGTGCGCTTACGTGTCGGTTAACAGCACTCGCAGTTTTGGCCGATTTTGGCCTCTTTCGTGGACTATTACTAACTGTTTTGGGGTCCTGGAGTGATTTTCAAGATTGACAAACCACGGGGTGCCTTTACGTGTCGGTCGTCAACACTCGCGGTTTTCGCCGATTCTGTCTTCTCGTGTGGACTATTACTCACTGTTTTGGGGTCCAGGAGTGATTTCCAGGATTTACGAACCCAGGGGTGCGTTTACGTGTCGTTCATCCACACTAGTGGTTTTTGTCGATTCTGACCATTTTTGTGGACTATTACTCCCTGTTTTGGGGTCCCGGAGTGATTTTCAGGATTTACGAACCCAGGGGTGCGTTTATGTGTCGGTCATCAGCACTCGAAGTTTTGGTCGATTCTGACCCGTTTCGTGGACTATTACTCATCGTTTTGGGGTCGTGAAGCGATTTCCATAGTTGCTAAACCCCAAGGTGCGCTTACATGTCGGTTATCAACACTCGCAGTTTTGGCCGATTTT
>LR738713.1:3221023-3232886 GCA_902687465.1 Secale cereale | reverse complement strand
TTCTAGGATTTACGAACCCAGGGGTGCGTTTACGTGTCGTTCATCAACACTAGTGGTTTTTTGTCGATTCTGACCCGTTTCGTGGGCTATTACTCACTGTTTTGGGATACCGGAGTGATTTGCAGGATTTACGAACCCAGGGGTGCGTTTATGTGTCGGTCATCAACACTCGAAGTTTTGGCCGATTCTGACCCGTTTCGTGTACTATTACTCACCGTTTTGGGGTCCTGAAGCGATTTCCATAGTTGCTAAACCCCAAGGTGCGCTTACGTGTCGGTTATCAGCACTCGCAGTTTTGGCCGATTTTGGCCTGTTTCGTAGACTATTACTCACTGTTTTGGTGTTCCGGAGTGATTTTCAAGATTGACGAATCCCGGGGTGCGTTTACGGGTCAACAACACTCGCGGTTTTGGCCGATTCTGGCCTGTTTTGTAGATTATTACTCACTGTTTTGGGGTCCCGGAGTGATTTTCAGGATTTACGAACCCAGGGGTGCGTTTACGTGTCGTTCATTAAAACTAGTGGTTTTTGTCGATTCTGATCCGTTTCGCGGACTATTACTCATTGTTTTGGGGTCCCGGAGTGATTTACAGGATTTACGAACCCAGTGGTGCGTTTATGTGTCGGTCATCAACACTCGAAGTTTTGGCCGATTCTGACCCGTTTCGTGGACTATTCTGGCATCTTTACGTGTCGGTCATCAACACTCGCGGTTTTGGCCCATTCTGGCATCTTTTGGTCAGTATCTCCAGAAATACCGCATGCTTCTCAGATGTGGTACCAACCTGTGTATCTAGCAACTATTATGTGGGCTGTGTTGATATATTTTCTGTAGTTTATGTTACAATATATTTTCTGCTTATCCTTCTCTTCTGCTTGCTGTAGTTGATTCAGAAATTCATGTTTCATTCTCGTTCTTGCCGCTGTTTCTTGGAGGATCATTGCTGATGCACATGATTAGACACAAGTTTTATGGTAATTTGCGTCCGAGGCTCTTCCCTTGTTCATTTCTTTTCTTATCTTTGACTTTGACTCGTTTGCGTGAGATGATGATATAATTACATTGTTGATGGATGATATGATGTCCAATGAATCATGTATTAGCTCTATCTGATCATACCCCATACTTGTTTTATTAAGAAAGAAAACTTTTCTGGTTTATTGAGTTTCTCTCTTTTTAATTTGCTGGTCAGTTTCTTTTTGTTGTTGTAAATGAGCATTGTTGATGCAGATGAGGAGACACGAGTTTATGGGTAATTTGCATCTGAGGCATTTCGATGATGTCATACTCTTTTTCACCTTGGAGATCTGATGCATCCCCTCACTCACTTCTTTTTTGTTCTTTGTACTTTTCTTCGAGAAATCTTTTGTTTTGGGTTTTTAATTGGCGAGAGATGAGACGATGAATGAGATTAATTTCCCTATTGGTTTGATTGGCTGACATGATGGCCTCAATACTGAACCAAATCTGATCATCTGCCTTCTTTGATACCAAGAGAAATGAATTTGTTTTAACCATTTCTAATTCCAAAGATATGGTGGTGTTTGCTGTAGAATGATACAAAAAATGATCTTAGTGCAGTTTAAAACGCAAACAAGCAATGTTAGATCAATTCAGATATAAAAACTTTGTTTTCTAAGTGGAATGGGCATAGTCGCTGAAGATAAAGGATACATGAGTTTATGGGTAATTTGCAGCTGAGGCATTTCTGTGATGGCACACTCTTTTTCACCATGGAGATCTGATGCATCCGCCCTCAATATTGTATTTTTCCTTGCTGGTACTTTCCTTTTAAAAATATATTTAATTTTGTGTTTAGTAGGCCAGAGATGATATGATGAATGAGATTAATTTCCCTATTGTATCCTTTGCTATGTTCCATGCAGACTAATTTAATCTAATCCTTTTCTAATTTAATCAGTGGAGGTGAGATGATGAATGATTAATTTCCCTATTGGCTTGATTGGCCAACATGATGGCCTATATACTGAACCGAGTTTGATCATCATCCCTGGTTTGTTAAGAAAAAGTAGTGCATTTTGTTTTTAGCTTTCTTTTGGTTTTGAAATGCTGTAACTCTGCCTTATATATCAATTGTTTCTTGCTGTCTACTTTTGATTTTCATTTGAAATGTTCAGTTTTTCCAAGTTGTTGCTTCTGTTTTTAGAACAAGCATTGTTGATGCAGGTGAGGAGACAAGTTCATGGGTAATTTGCGTCTGAGTTATTTCTATGATGTCACACCCTTTTCACCTTGGAGATCTGATGCATCCTTAATAACGTTCACTTATTTTGACTTCTTCCTTTTTTTCTTTTTTTTTCTTCTAATGTCTAGATGGATCTTGGCGTATGCTCATTCTGTCATTTCTATTGTTTTTTGCCGTTTTTCCTAGTATAATTCAAGTCCTTATGGTTCTTCTAGTTTTGAGTTGGAACATTTGGTGGTGCAATGATTATAAAACATTCCTCGTATTGATGGGAGATCCATGTGAACGACTCCTATACACCCATAGAATCTGAGCACCAACAAACCATGCTTCTTCTGGATTCATTCGATCCTTTTTTTTGTGTTTTAATGTCCTGAGGTTTGTTTTTCATTTGGATCCGTGTTTATTTGTCCTGAGGTTTGTTTTGCATTGCGACTAACTATTTATCTGAATTTGTTGAACATTTAGATTTTTCACCATCAGAGCTAATATTTGATTGACATTAGTTGTCTTGTTGTTCTGCTGACGCCAAACCCGTGTAAATAATTCTATGTTTTAAATATTGTGTGATTTGTTAAAGATTTAGTCTTGGTTCTGTTTGTTCTAATTATGCAGTGATTATAAAACATTCCTCGTACTGATGAAGATCCACATGAATGACTCCTATACACCCATAGAATCTGAGCACCAGTAAATCATTTGATCTTGGTCAATCTGTTTTTTCCGATTCCATTTTGTTTTGAGGACGGTTATGGTTGATATTTTGTCTTTGTTGTAGCTGGCATCTTCATGCCTCCAAACTGCTTTCCCTGTTGAGATTCTTCAGCTGATGATTGGTTTGCTTCTGTAAGTGTTTTTGTTTGTTGGTGGCCAGGGATTAAACTAAATTAATAGACAAGCATATGTCTGAATTTTCTTCATGTGGAACGATCTAATCTTCTCTATGAGGCCAATGATCTTGCTCCTATCTGCAATTATAGTTGATGTCTTTTATGGTTTCATGTTGCTGCTGATGATTAGTGTGAACCTTTCTCAATGAAATCACTAATGATTACATAACCTACTGCCTTCCTTCTGAGGCATCATGATTCCTGGAATCCCTCTTCTGTTTCCTTTGATTTCTTTTTGTTTCTCTCTTGAATTGCTAGTTTGCCTAGGTCGAATGATGATTACAAGTGCATAGTTCCTGGTATCCCGTTTCTGTTTTCTTTGTCTTTATGTTTTTAAGTCTCTTGTATTGGTGTTTTCCCAGGTCGAGTGATGATTACAAGTGCATAGTTCATATGATGAAATCATGATTACATGAACAAAAATAGTCTTTCGCTCCTATCTGATGACCTTTCAACCTAACCCTTTTACATGAGAACCAAATAATTTAGTTTATCTAACCTATCACTTTTCATTTGTAAATCAGATAATTTAGTTTCTATGATTCCTTGGAGGACGGTGAAGATTGATATTTGGTCTCGTTCGTCGTAACTGGCATTTATTTGCCTTGCCGACCATCCTGGTATATCACCACCCATATTCTGAGTCCTTGCAACATTTACCATCTTGGTTTGACATGCTAATCCTTTTTTGGTGTTTGTTCTATGATTAAACTAAACTACTTTGAGAAGCAATTTCCATTTGACTAATAAATATAGTGATTTTTTTATTTGCTTGGATTTGAGCAGTGATGAGACAATTGAATAAATATGATCATCTAGGTGTGATTATCAATCGCTACGTTCTTACTGAGCTCCTATCTTTTTACTTTTTACATGCAAGAGGGTATCAGTTCTTCAAATTGTTTGACTTTGATTGCTATTGTACAATATACACTTGATGTTAGCAGTGATTTTCTAAACCTTTTTGAGGATGATGATTATATATTTGTCGCCCCAGTCTTAGGGTCCACATTGGTGGATCTATGCTGATTGACATACTTATGAATCTGACTCTGTAGTTATTTCTTCCAGTTGGTTCTCTTTTCTTCCAGACTTGTTCTATTCCTTCGGTGATGGCAGTGACGATTTGCAAATATTCAAGCTCAACAGACCAAATCACCTCTTTTCTCTTAGGAGTTAATTTGTATGCCGAATATCCCGCTGAACTGAGCCATCTGATACCTGAATTTATAATCAGAATCTGCTGTTCATTGTTCTTTTCTCCCGTTCCCTCTTTTCTGCTTGTTTTCCTTCTGTTTCTTTTTCTTGAGAAAGAAGCTTGCTCATTTTTTATCTATATTTTATTTGTTTGTTTGTTTTGGTGGACATAGTTGCAATGAGGATAACAAGCTCCCTCTTCTGAAAGCATTGACGACATTGCTGGCAGAATCGAACCAATTAAATATTGCCACCACTGAGCAACTATGCATCCTGGAACGATATTTCTTTATTGTTATTGATTGTTTGCTTATTTTAACTTCCAGTTTACTAGAGATGTTTGGATTATGAGGAGGATCTGAGCGTTTTCTTTGTGTGGTGCCTATGATGATCTTGTGCACCTTGACTTCTTTTTAACAGCTAGAATGCAATTGATGCCTATGATGATTAGCTTTATGTTGGAATTACCGTCAGATACAGAATGACGATACTTTTGCGGCTTTCTGAGGTTAAATTTTGCTCATCCTTCTAGCTGTGTGCTTTACTCTATTTTCTCGGTATTTGTTTTCCAAAAGTCTAGTTGTCAGTATAAATTTGCCTGTTTCCACGTCTCCCTTCAATTGTGAACACTGACCGGAGATGCTTTCACATTTTGATATATGTACCTGAAATTGTGTTTGTTGGTTTATAGATCCACTTTTTATACAATATGATCTGATCAACTTGGGGGAATGCCATGGCATTGATGATAAATTTAAGGCTTGTTTCTCAAAACATTCGCAGTTGCCGCCCAAGAGCTTTCGCCCAGCCAGGCTTGAGAGCTAATGCTGCTAATTCCTTCCTTGGATGTCTGAGCCTTGTTAGCATCCCCATTTGATCTTTGTTTTGATTTTAGTTTGTGGTTTTCGAACATTCACATTTGCTGTAAGTTTTCTTAACCTGCCAGATTTTATTCTCGTGAGGCTGAATATGTGATTTAATGGTCCTTGGGTTTTTTTTGTTTTTTTTTTGAGTTTTTTTAGAAATACGGTAATCCAGTGTAATGCGCTCCATCAGCACATACAAAGTGTTTTTCAAGCGCTGAAAAGCTTGATGAACATGGAACCTTGCAATTTTTATTCCTATTATGATGCCTAGGAAGATTAATTTAACAGTGATCATGGAGGCTTTGGGACTGGGTGGCTTTGGCATGAGCAGAGCCAATGCTCTAGAAATGCCACCCGCTGTAACTCGTCGCCGCAATTGCTGCTGGTGATATCCGCGGACTGCATGGAGGAGGTTGGTGGCGCCGTGCTAAGCTTGGGAGCGGAGCTACCGCACCTCAGGTATGCAGGTGACTGCTCGAACAAGAATAGGAGATGACTGAGAGAGATGGGACACAAAAGGGATCTGAATCAGATAAGAAACAAGAAACAGTGTCTAGGCTGAGATGACAGAGAAAGGAGTTGTGCGGACACAGTGTTTGAGTCATCTCCAGGAGATTATAGATATGCTGTCCCTAGTATGCTGAAGATAGATATGCTGAAGTTGATAAAGATAGACATACCGATCTTCAGTCAAAACCCTTGCTCAGCACAGCAAAAACTGTGAATCTTACCGATCTTCTGTCAAAACCAAATTTCAGAGTTCAAGTACAGTACAAATCTTACTGAATTTTGACTGCATTAGAAATTTCAGAGTTCGGAGTTCAAATACACATCTTACTAAATTTTACTCATCTTAGTGAATCCAACCACTAACTAATCTTACTCCACCCATCCATCCAACCTCTCGAGTGTTGTCAAGCTGGACTACAAGAAAAATCCCCATTGGCCTCACGAAGCTAAACTAGACTGAAGCTTTATTGAACTTGAGTAATTTGTACAGACTGAGTAAATCTCTGGTGCCGGAGTAATTTGTACAGAGGTTATGATACGTCCAAAACGTATCTATAATTTCTGCTTGCTCCATGCCTCTTTTGGGTGATATTGCTATGATATTTATACACTTCCATACACTTTTGATCATATTTGGACTAACCTATTAACTCAGTGCACCCCAGTGCCAGTTTCTGTTTTCGACTATTTTTGTATTTCAGGTTTTCACATTACGAGAACTACCGGGAAAAATCCAGAAAAATTATATAAAAAATCAGCGTGCCAGAAACTACCGTGCGCCCGAAGGACAGCCGGGGGGGGGGGGAACCAGGGCTCCAGGCGCCCTGGCGGCGCGCCCCCCCTGGGCCGCGCCGGGGGGGGCGCCTGGGCCCCCCGAGGCTCCTCCGATGCCCCCTTTGGCATATATTTAAAGCGTCTCCCGAAACCCTCAAAACATGAACTCTTTTTCGCGATCTCATCTCTGTTCCGCCGCCGCCGCCGCTTCCAAGATCGGGAGCACCAGGAGAACTCTTCCCGGCACCCTGCCGGAGGGGAGGATCACCACCGGGAGCTTCTCCACCACCATGGACGCCTCCCGGATGAGTTGTGAGTAGTCTCCCTTGGACCATGGGTCCATGACCAGTAGCTATGTGATGTTCTCCTCCCGTTCTTGTGCTTCACTAATTAGTCCTCGTGAGCTGCCCTACATGATCGAGGCACATATGTAATCCTTATGCTGTTGCTATGATGAGTTTGCTGGGATCCGATGGATTATGAGTTTATGTTCAGATTGTGTTTGAGTAATATATTTGATTCACCTCTTTTATATTTATGTTCGTAAGTAATTCTTGCATGTTCTCCATTGTTATTTATTGCTTTGGCCAAGTAGTAGGTAGTGACTCCAAGAGGGAACGTTATGCTTGATTGTGGGTTCATGCCCCTCGATGACTAGCTTGAGTGACAGAAACATGAGTCTAGGGGATGTGCTGTTGCCACAAGGGGGAAAACAACGGTGCTTGTGCCCGCGGGTGCTAGGATTGTTTACTTTACGCAAAGTTCTTTTAATGCAGTTGTCTGTTGCTTTGAGTTTACACTATGGGTGGGGCTCGCAACTTAATACCAGCGAGATGTTCTGGATAGATATCTCAAGGTGGATGATTAGTAGTAGATATTGATGGATTTCGGTCTACTTACTTTGGCGTACCGCCCATGCTTTGGACCTCTACCTTTCTTGCAATGTAGTCAGCATTGGTTTGCGCACATGGTCCTGTCAATTGCCCAGCTGTAATTCGTTTACCTCACATAACTGTTTTATCGTCTTTTGGGAGAGAGACATCACTAGTGAACATCATGAGACTCCGGTCCATATTACCATCATTGATCACATCCGCTATTTACTTTTCCGCTATTTACTTACTATTGCAATTATACCTATCACTATTATCACTTGCGTTTGATCCTTTGTAAACTACAAGGCCGGAGGGATTGACAACCTCTCTGTACTCGTTGGGAGCAAAGTTATTTGTATCTGTGTGCAGGTCCACGTTGATTGCTAATATCTGGCGCCGTTAGCAGTTGACACCTTCTTGTTGAAACTGGGAGTCTCTGGGAAATCGATCCTTGGTATTACCGAGGGAAAACTTCTGCTACACTGCATCTCAAACCTTACACTTGGGGTAACCAACGAGGGGTGAGAAGCCACCTAGCAAAGCAATTTCTGGCGCCGTTGCCGGGGACTCCACTCTTCAGGATAGGGGAGTTGCACGCTATCTTTTACCTTTGCTTTTAGTCTTGTTAGTTTACCTTTCAATTTTGCTTTAGTATCTTTTATCAAAAATCACAAAAATAGTTATCTCATTCTTTAGTTGTCATTATGTCGGGTCCTTTTGTCTTTGACGAGGCAGAAGTTCTCACCTTTAAACAAAGAGGTGGGGAAAGTCTGAAAGATGCTTGGTATAGAATTAATGATTCACAAAAAAGAGCCACCAAGAAGCAACCTACTACTATCTTGCTTAGAAATTTTGATGTTGGAATTACTTCTTGGAATAGGTTTATTCTAGATACTGCTATCAATGGGAATTTCCTAGAGGCCCCAGTTTGGGAGTCTCTTAGTATTATTGAAAATCTTGTTGGGAATCTCCCTGTTGTTAGCATTCGAGAGGACATCACTCTAGCTCACGTTATGAAAAAACTTGAAAAAATAGAGCTAGAGATGCCAAGCATTAATAAGATAAATGAGTTGGATCGTAAGATCCAAGGGAATTTGAATAGGCTTGATAGCTCCATGCATAAAATTTTCAAAACTTTGGAGACCGTCAAATTCCATGACTTGAACTCTTCTAGGATAGACAAGATTGAGGAAATCTTTGATACTCTAGGAACTACTTTCTCCTCAATCAAAACAAAAAAAGTAGAAAATCCGGCAAAGAGGGAGCCTAAGTTCGTTCACGTTCCAAAGGCTCCCTGTTCTAAAAATAATCCATCTATTGCCAAAGGGGTTGAAACTGTAAAGACTTTGGAAGAAACACCTCTCTTTGATGAATTTATAAATGAATCTTCCCTTGACTTTTATCCTTTTGGTCTTCTCCCTAGAAGTATCTCTATGAGGCCTTTATTTGAGAGCCCTCTTAAGACTAGTTGTATTATTGAAGAGCTTTTTGATGATCTTGATGATGGTTCAATTGATACAACTTGATCTATATGCATTATGCCTAGCTTAAAGGCATAAAAAAAAGCGCTTTTGGGAGGCAGCCCACATGAATAAAATATTTATTTTGCTTTTGTTGTGTCTTGATGTTGTTTACTACTGTAGCATCATCATTGTATCTTTGCTTTTCAATTTTGTGCCAAGTATAGCCTCTGATTGCTAGAAAGTTCAAAAGTTGTGAGGTGCTGTCCAGGAAACAGATTCTGTCCTTGGATAGAAAAATTCGTATAAAATCACCAGATCATCTTTTTGGTCTGAATTTTTTCGACAGCGTTCTCTATATAATTGTCTTTCGTGCGTCTGTTCTGAGTTTTTTGATTAGAGTTGCAGAAGTGCCCCGAACAAATCAATTACTACCTGCTGTTCTGTTTTTCACAGATTCTGTCCTGTTTTGCCTTTCCTTCATTTTGCAAACCAAGAGCTTGCTTTTTCTTTGCAAAAACCTTTTGGCAATCTTGAGAAACAGTAGACCTTCAAGAATATCTTTATTTCCAGCAAGGTATAATTATTTTATTATGGGTACTAACCTCGCTAATCAGATTATGATGAGTTATGTATGAAGGGAGTTTTCAAGTGTGCGAGGGAAGATGATAAAAAGATCCAGGAGTGTCAAACGCTCAAGCTTGGGGTTGCCCCCGTGCACCCCCAAGAAATATTCAAGGAGACTCAAGCGTCTAAGCTTGGGGATGCCCCCGTGCATCCCCTTCTCCATCAACATTATCAGTTCGTCTTTCGTTCCATTATATTTTAATCACTTCATGGGTTATGTGCTATGCTTGGAGCGTCTTGCTTTTAATTTCCTTTTTAGTTTTCCATAACGAGTCGTAACTCAGCGTTCTTTATGTGGGAGAGAAACACACTCCACTTCTACCTAGAACATAACATAGAATTTTCATGACTATCTTTGATGTGTGTGTTCTTTGTCTTTTAGTAGCTACTATCATGCTCTGCTCTTAGTATTCATGCTTATCTTTTTAAAGAGCTTGTGTTTAGTTGGTTGCTTGAACTCTCTTTAGTCATCATGCTTATCTTATTAAGAGAGTTTGCTTCCGTTGCATTGGTTGATATGTCTATGATAAAGATGCTACGTGCATAATGGCACTTAGTAGTTCAGGTTTTCTTATGGTTACTCTCAAATAGCTGGGGGATTCCCAATGTGTTATTGGAGTACCAACATGATTTGTTTGCCAATGATGTGGTATGGTTTAGTAATATCTTCCCTCAAGAATTTATTTTGATTGACTTGGCGTATGCTCACGCATATTTAAGACTGTAAAGAAAGTCTGTCAAGCCTTGATGATCTTTTATTTCTAAGTAGCGATATAACTTCCATACCTGATTCAATGTTCCTTTGTCACTCTGCATGATTATGACCGTCATTGTTCTCTTAGTTGGTCGCTCCCAGTCTTTTGCTAACCTCCACCTGTACTAAGCGGACTGACTGCTTGTGCATCCACATCCTTTTAAACCAGTTATGCCATATGAGTCCACCATACCTACCTATATGTGGTATTTCACCGCCACTCCAAGTAAATTTACATGTCCTACCTTTAAAACCTTCAGTTTTTGAAATACATAGCTCATGGGAAAGTAGCTTAAAAACTATTGTGGTAAAGAATATGTCGCTTATGTATCTTATTTCTTATAAGTTGCTTGCTGAGCGGTAACCATGTTTCTGGGGACGCCATCAACTGATACACTTTTGTTGAATATCATGTGAGTTGCTATGCATGTTCGTCTTGTCTATAGTAAGGGTGATTTGCCATGGGTTGAATGGTTTGAGTATGCATATTGTTAGAGAAGAACATTGGGCCACCAACCAAAGCCATGTATCATGGTGGAAGTTTTAGCTTGGACATTAATCCTCAATCTCTTATGAGAATATGATTAAGCATTAAAGAGGAGTCCATTATCTATTTTCTATGTTGTCCCGGTATGGATGTCCTCAAGTTGAGATCTATCAAAAACGAGAAATCAAATGCGATCTATCTCCTTGGACCTTTGTACAGGTGACATAGAAGTACCCCTTTGTGACACTTGGTTGAAACATATGTAATGCAATGATAATCCATGGAAATCCGAGCTAATTAGGACTAGGTGCGAGCACTATTGGTATTCGATGCATGAGGCTTGCAACCTATATGATGTCTTATGCATAACACATATGAAGTACTACTACCGTTGACAAAATTGTTTCTATGTTTTCAAAATAAAAAGCTCTAGCACATGAGTAATCCCTGCTTCCCTCTGCGAAGGGCCATTCTTTTACTTTCATGTTGAGTCTCCACCTTCTTTCTTCAAAGCACCAACTATTGAGAGCATGATTGTCATTCTGTGTGTAATGTGCATTGTCCCAAAGTAGCATTGTCTTTTGCATCATTGTGATATCGTTTATTTTGAAATCATTGTATCTAGTCATCACTTAAACCTTGAAGGTGCCCCTGCATTCATGTTTTGCTTCACTAAAGGGGGAAAGCTAGATATCACTTTATCATATTTGCACATCATGTTCATTGCAAATCTATTTGATGTTTCAGTATCATATTGTAAAACTTTCAGTTCTTTGTGATTTTCTCACGAGGCAACTTAATTACTACAAATTCATTATCTCAGTAAGCTTTTGTCATATGACTATGAATAAGTCCTATATGGTTAATAGCATGTCACCACATAAATTATTCTTGTTATCATTTACCTACTCGAGGACGAGCAGGAATTAAGCTTGGGGATGTTGATACGTCCAAAACGTATCTATAATTTCTGCTTGCTCCATGCCTCTTTTGGGTGATATTGCTATGATATTTATACACTTCCATACACTTTTGATCATATTTGGACTAACCTATTAACTCAGTGCACCCCAGTGCCAGTTTCTATTTTCGACTGTTTTTGTATTTCAGGTTTTCACATTACGAGAACTGCCAGGAAAAATCCAGAAAAATTATATAAAAAATCAGCGTTCCAGAAACTACCGTGCGCCCGAAGGACAGCCGGGGGGGGGGGGGG
>LR738713.1:3203005-3220887 GCA_902687465.1 Secale cereale | reverse complement strand
GGGGGGGGGGAGGGCGCCTGGGCCCCCCCGAGGCTCCTCCGATGCCCCCTTTGGCATATATTTAAAGCGTCTCCTGAAACCCTCGAAACAGGAACTCTTTTTCGCGATCTCATCTCTGTTCTGCCGCCGCCGCCGCTTCCAAGATCGGGAGCACCAGGAGAACTCTTCCCGGCACCCTGTCGGAGGGGAGGATCACCACCGGGAGCTTCTCCACCACCATGGACGCCTTCCGGATGAGTTGTGAGTAGTCTCCCTTGGACCATGGGTCCATGACCAGTAGCTATGTGATGTTCTCCTCCCGTTCTTGTGCTTCACTAATTAGTCCTCGTGAGCTGCCCTACATGATCGAGGCACATATGTAATCCTTATGCTGTTGCTATGATGAGTTTGCTGGGATCCGACGGATTATGAGATTATGTTCAGATTGTGTTTGAGTAATATATTTGATTCACCTCTTTTATATTTATGTTCGTAAGTAATTGTTGCATGTTCTCCGTTGTTATTTATTGCTTTGGCCAAGTAGTAGGTAGTGACTCCAAGAGGGAACGTTATGCTTGATTGTGGGTTCATGCCCCTCGATGACTAGCTTGAGTGACAGAAATATGAGTCTAGGGGATGTGCTGTTGCCACAAAGGGGAAAACAACGGTGCTTGTGCCCGCGGGTGCAAGGATTGTTTACTTTACGCAAAGTTCTTTTAATGCAGTTGTCTGTTGCTTTGAGTTTACACTATGGGTGGGGCTCGCAACTTAATACCAGCGAGATGTTCTGGATAGATATCTCAAGGTGGATGATTAGTAGTAGATATTGATGGATTTCGGTCTACTTACTTTGGCGTACCGCCCATGCTTTGGACCTCTACCTTTCTTGCAATGTAGTCAGCGTTGGTTTGCGCACATGGTCCTGTCAATTGCCCAGCTGTAATTCGTTTACCTCACATAGATGTTTTATCGTCTTTTGGGAGAGAGACATCACTAGTGAACATCATGAGACTCCGGTCCATATTACCATCATTGATCACATCCGCTATTTACTTTTCCGCTATTTACTTACTATTGCAATTATACCTATCACTATTATCACTTGCGTTTGATCCTTTGTAAACTACAAGGCCGGAGGGATTGACAACCTCTCTGTACTCGTTGGGAGCAAAGTTATTTGTATCTGTGTGCAGGTCCACGTTGATTGCTAATATCTGGCGCCGTTAGCAGTTGGCACCTTCTTGTTGAAACTGGGAGTCTCTGGGAAATCGATCCTTGGTATTACCAAGGGAAAACTTCTGCTACACTGCATCTCAAACCTTACACTTGGGGTAACCAACGAGGGGTGAGAAGCCACCTAGCAGGTTACTCTGAAGCTATATTGAACCTGACTCTGGAGTAAATCTCTCTGCTGCGCAACTGAATGTTTAGCTTCCTTACAGCCGATGAATTACAGCAAGCACAAAGCATTGCGTGGAGAGGCATTCAATACAGGCGGAGCAATATGTCGGCAAGAGGGAGAGAGAGGGCACGTCGACGGGGAGAGGGTGGCGTTGCGCATGCGAGAGAGAGAGAGAGAGGCGACTGGTGGGCGTCTTCTCAGGGTGTGCATTCGGTTTTTTCAGTTTGATTCGGTTCGGTTTATATAGTTTTTGGTTTATACGGTTTTTATATTTCGATTTGTATGGTTTTATACATAGATACGGTTTGGTTTCGGTAATAACCATTTATCTTTGGTTTGGTTTCGGTAATAACCAAAAAAAAACAAAAGTTTACGTGAATTTTTGAATGACACATGATTTTTTTGTACATGATTCGGTCTGCGTATATATATTTCCTGTGATGTATATATCAGATCATTAGAATTTATAGATGGCAGAAGAGATGATTTGGTCCATGGCATATGTATGTACGTACGGCCGGTGGTGCACTAGCATTGTATTTATCTAGTGTTGGTTTTCTTAGGCAACATAGCTTTGGTCTGGTTGTGTAGTGTAGCGAACAGAACAACTTTTTTTTTGGAGGGGAACGCCAAATTTTATTCATCAAAAACCACAGAATGTGGAATACAGTTCGTGTCATGGGGGTGGCCTAACCAAAGGTGGCGCCCCGGACCGAGATTAAACGAATATTTGGCTAATCTATGTGCTTCAGTATTAGTAGCACGACCTTCGAAAGTAAAATTACAATGAAATAAAGTAGTTCTAAGATTGATCTCTTGGACACTGGTACCATTCTTGCCTCTTCCTCCACATGCAATATCAGCCACTGTTTGCTTTGAGTCGGATGCTACAACAAAATTGCTTAGGTTCAGATCTTCCGCCAATGCCAAGGCCTCCCTGCAAGCTATGGTCTCGAGGATTGCCGGATCATCTAGGCCAGCTATAACCAGTGCTGAGCTGCCTAGGAAATTGCCCTGTCTGTCCCTGCAAACTACAACTGTTGTTCCACCCCTTCTTGTTCTCACTCCAGCATCAACGTGTATCTTGGCATAGCCCAGCGGAGGAGCCTTTGGGCGCAATACTCGTATCTGTCCAGTAGGCTGTGAAATTCCCCCTCTAGTGCTTTTTTCATTGATCATCTTGAGCTCGTCTATAAAGCGCCGGACAAAATTGTTTGTCGCTTGGGGTGATTGAAAAATTCCGCCATGAATAGCCTTGCGTCTTGCTGTCCAGATTGCCCATGTTGTGACTGCTAGCAAGACAAACAGGTCATGTGGCAGTGATTGCATAAAAGTCTAAAGCCATTGTTTGGCACTTGGCTCCGTGTTCGAGACTAGGTTTTGTGCTAGTTCCTCATCCACCAATGCCCATACACATCTCGAGCTAGTGCAATCAACTAGAGAGTGTCTCCAAGAATCAGGAGATCCACATAAGCCACAATAATCGTTCTTCGCCATGTGTCGACGAGCCCTGACGTCTTCTGTCGGAAGGGAGTGTTTTGATAAACGCCAAAGGAACATCCTAACTTTGGCAGGAACCTGGGTCTTCCACAAAGTTTTCCATGCTCCTTCCTCAGACGCCGTATTAGATGTTCCAGCCGTGCCCTCGAGCCATGCCTCCCGCCGCTGTCTTGTCGCTACAAGCATGCGATAAGCAGATCTGACAGTAAAGTTTCCGCTTTTCTCAAAATTCCAACTCCAGAAGTCTTGCAGGTTGCGAGTACACAAGGGTATACCTAGGATAGTGCATGCGTCCATAGGCATGAAGACATGGCTGATCAACTGGCTATTCCACAAAGCGCTTGTGTGGTCGATCAGTTCTGACACCAAAGTTGGCGGGTTAGGGTGGATACACCCATATGGCCGCAACATCTCATCTCTTGGTAGCCACTGGTCTTCCCAGATTCGAGTAGATTGGCCGTTGCCAATTCTTCGAATTAGTCCTTGTTTAAGTGTATCTCTGCCTTCAATGATGGCTCTCCATATCTGACTAGGATGGTTTCCTAATGTTGCCTCAAGAATAGTTGTGCCTGGGAAGTATATGCTCTTCAACAATCGCGCACACAGTGATTCTGGAGTTTGGAGTAATCGCCACGCCTATCGTGCAAGCATTGCCATGTTAAAAAGCTCAAAATCTTTGAAACCAAGTCCTCCCATTCCCTTCGGTTGGGTCATGCTTTTCCAAGATACCCAATTAGGTTTCCTTTTGCCATTTTTGCTCCCCCACCAGAACTTCCTGATTAGCATGTTGAGGTGTTCACACAGTCCCCTAGGGAGTTTAAAGCATGACATAGAGAATACAGGTATGGCCTGGGCGACAGATTTGACAAGAACCTCTTTGCCAGCCGACGACATGGTATTTTCCACCCAACCCTGAACCTTGCTCCATAAGCGATCTTTTAAGTACTTGAAAGCACCATTCTTCGAACTTCCAATGTCAGAAGGCATCCCCAAGTACTTCTCATTCAAAGTCTCATTGGGGATGTTGAGCAGACCTTTGATTTCTGTCCTGGTGGCTTCTGGTACTCCCTTGCTGAAATAGATTGATGATTTTGCAAAGTTCACCCGCTGACCTGAAGCTTGACAATATGTGTTCAGTACTAGGTTCACCTCATTAGCTCCCGTACTATTTGCCTTACAAAACAGCAGGTTGTCATCAGCAAATAACAGATGGCTAACTGGCGGCGCCGTAGGAGCCACTTGTACACCACCCAGATTGGATGACTCACTCTTTGATTTCAAAAGGCACGAGAGGCCCTCTGCTGCTAGTAAGAATAAGTACGGGGATATTGGGTCCCCTTGTCTGATTCCCCTTGAAGGTTCAAATTCCTCCAACCTCTTCCCATTGAACATGACTGAGAATTTTACAGTAGTAACAAGACCCATCACAATGTCCACCCATCTCTCAGTGAAGCCCAGCTTGATCATAATTGCTCTCAAATATGGCCACTCCACCCTATCATAGGCCTTCATCATGTCCAACTTCAAAGCAAACGATTGGTGCTTCTTGGCTTTATTTCTCTTCATAAAGTGTAGGCACTCATAGGCAGTAATGATGTTGTCAGTGATAAGTCTACCAGGAACAAAAGCAAACTGTTCCTCAGATATTATTTCAGGCAATATCACCTTCAGTCGGTTAGAGAGCACTTTGGACGCAATTTTATAAAGAACATTACATAGACTGATAGGGCGGAACTGTCTCAGTAGGGTTGGATTTTTTACCTTAGGAATCAGTACCAAAACTGTCTCATTGATGCATGCCGCTGATGCGAACAGAACAACTGCATAGGCCAGGTCGCCAGGAGGTCAAACGCTAGGCCCAATAGAATTGGACAAGGCCGGTGTGGGCCAGAAAATTGGAGGCCCAAACACTGAAACAAGCACCGCGTGGTGGGAAACTGGGAATGCTGCAGTCGCTAGTACTAGTAGAGAAGGAAGAGTTTCTCAAAAAAAAAGTAGAGAAGGAAGATTGCTTTAGTCCCACATCGGCGAGCGGAGACAAGAAGAGCTATAAAATGAACGGCGGGTGAAGTGTTCTACTCAAAGCTTTGGCTATTTTCTGCACATTGAAGCTACTTTCAGTTTTTTCGATGTCTAAGCGAAAAAACCAAAGTTCAAATGGTTTCAAAATTTGGGAACTGAAACCGAAAACTGAATAAACCGAATTTTTGGTTCGGTTCGGTTTGGTTTATGGTTTCAGTTTGGTTTTGCACAGCCTGAGCGGCTTCGCCCGACAGAGACAGAGGCGAATGGTGGGGAGCCAGTGGTTGGCGGCGTCGCACGAGAAAGAGAGTGGAGTGTGTCGGTTAGAGGGTAGAATGAGAAACTCGAGAAATTTCGTAGCCTAGAAATTTTTGTTCTTCATTTTGGAACGAAGGGAGTATATGCTAGTTTTGCTCTTCTAGTGTTCGCTAGTCGTTATGTGTGTCCGCGAATATACATGTATGATGTACTCCATTTCAATAATTCAATAAAAAAATTATGCATTTTCTTTTCACATAAATTTTATTTGAGGCATGTAATTCTACTTTCTAGACATTCAATTTTGGGCAATGGGAAACTTTTTGTTTGGGATCGACTTCCGTTGTGGCTACAGACAAGCATACCTATGCTATAAGGCTACCCGTAGAATTTTCTGCACCCCTGATGCAACTTAATTGTCAAAGGACATCCTGGACGACGAAATTGATATATGTTAGCTCGCCATTATTGAGTGAAAAATGTGTTTCCTGCAGCCAAAAAATGTGTTTCGCTTGCTGCCCACACTTTCCCTTTGTCCGTTGTAGCTAGCTACAGTCCAGCCTCCGAATTTTCGGCCCACATCTTCTACTTTCTTGTGAAAGAACATACAAGAGAAAGAAATCAGTAGATGTTAGGTCGCCATCACCGCGTGAAGAATGCGTTTCCTGCGGCCAAAAGCAATAACCGACCACACAATTTGATGATATTTCTCGTCCAATGAACACTACATCAAATAGCATCACTGTGACAATGCAAATATCCATTTCTGAGACCAGGCTCATCGGCACCCGGTCAAGAAAAAAATAAAAAAAAATACAATATTTTTTTTACATGGTAGATAATTTGGTGCATGGAGTGCGGTCCAAATTCAGATCATTCGGACATACGATTAGCTCTCAGCAAAAAAGACAAATTGGGTCAGAATGGTACATGAACAATAAACTTTTTTACAGACTTCAAATTTTATGTTTTTTCCCAAGAGTTACTCAGCTGAAATTTGGAGGGCACCTCAGGCATCAAGTTATCTACAATGAAAAAGAATGAGTTTATTGAATTTTTAAATAATTTTTGAATTTTTTTCTTCATCGGGGTGCAGATGACACACGAATAAAGTAGACCGAAAGAATTCAAACCGAAGACACACGAATATAGACGAACAACCACGAGATCCGAGCAAATCCACCAAAGATAGATCTGCCAGAGACACACCTCCACACGCCCACCAACGATGCTAGATGCACCGCCGGAACGGGGGCTAAGCAGGGAGACCTTTATTTCATCTTCAGGGAGCCGCCACCGCCTCGCCTTCCTGAGCAGGACACAAACCCTAGCAAGATTGAAAAAATCAACTAAAAACGAAGCCCTCCCGCCGGCCCTTCCCAGGATCCACCGCGCCTCCATGGCCCTAGGGCCACCGGAGACGAGGCAGACCTGCGCCGGCACCGGCGAGAGGCAGGAACCTTAACTTTCTTTCTTGGAGGAGAAGGAGGAGGCGGCTGAAAAGATGTGTTGGTTAGGAACTTGTTGTTACTGAGGTGCGCCAACATTTGTTTGCAGAACCTTTGCGTACTTGAGACTTAGTTAGAGCATCTACAACCGGGCGCCCCAAATCGGCCTCAAACGCCCGAGCAGCCCGCCCGTTCACTGACCTATCACAGAATTCTGACTCAGACGGTCGCCTCAAACGGGCCTCAAACGCCCTGGCTGACCCGGCACCCCTCATATCCAGCCTAAATATGGGGTGGATATAGGGGCGCCCAGACACGTCCGTCGCGCAGGACTGGCGATGGGGTCCCACGAAATCACTCAGAAACCTGGCGGTCCGACAGACGCCTTTTCTGTCGCCGCGGTGTGAACGCCATGTGGCGCCGCTTCGACTCGTCGCCCGAGGCCAAATCCAGCTATTTAAGCCGGCCGGCGTCCCCCAACCCTATCCCATCCATCTTCTCCCTCTCTGCGCAGCAACATGAGCCCATCCGCCTCGTCTCCCCCGCTCTCCGACATCTCTACTCTGGCAGAAGATCACCACGCACGCTATGCTCACGCCAAAGCGCCGGAGACAGATCGCGGAGGAGATACATGCTAGGTGCGCCGCCCGTATCGCTGTCGGGCTGCCTCCGGACTCATTGGAGCCGGAGGAGGAGGAGGTGCAGCAACCGAAGGAGGAGGACGGAGAGCTGCTGCCGGAGCCGATGGAGGTGGCGGATTCAGAGCCGGACAAGGCGGAGCAGCCTGCTCCAGGGTTCAACATGGAGGAGGCAGAGGCAGAGTTCGCCGTTGCGCAAGCCGTGGAGATGGCGGAGCAGCATGCCATCCTGGAGTCCATCCAGGACGAGGCCTATGTGGAGACCAATAGGCAGTTCCTCCGACAGGAGCGGGCGGCAACCGACGCGCTCTTCGCTAAAATCGACGCTAAGATAGAGGAGGAGGCCGGAGTGGAGGAGCCAGAGGCACTAGAGGAGCAGGAGCTGCAGCTGCCGCCCATGTACCAGGAGTCGCGCACGTAGAAGTCGACATCTCCGACAATGAGTAGCTAGGTGATCTACGTAGTACGTAGTTTTTTTTTCCTTTGCATACTTTTGTATGGATTTAAGAATCTAGTATGAGGTGTCTGGATGCAGTTCTGCTAATTTGAGGCGTGTCCGGTCACTCCCCGCGGACGCACCCGGGCGCGTCCGTGGACGTTTGAGGGGTCTTATTTGTCATATGCGGCTGTAGATGCTCTTACTTTATCATGAGCCCCACACATGACCTTTCTTGACTTCAAATGACTCCACTCGTAATTGTAATGCTCTCATGAAAATTGAGTTCTTTCCCATTCAACATCATCCAACTCTGATTATAAAATCACTATCGCCACTAGCATCTTCCTTAATCTACATGAAAGTAAACAACTCATGTAAGGTGCTACATATATTAGTTACTTGAACTCACTATCGTAGCCTGTGTTGAGTGTCTGTGTGGAACTTGAAGAATTTTTTCAGTCATAGTTCTATTCACAAAGCATGCAAATGTCATACATGGAAATAGATTGCTTAGAATTTTTAAACCACATATATATCCGTATAACGCTAGTCATAGTGGTGAGTAACTTTCATAATGAGTAGTAACATATTTGTAGCATCATGCAAACCTTAATTTATTAGTATTGCCTTGGGGTTCATTATGAGGGTAACGTATTATGTTACCACAAGCATCTACCTATAAACCAAGTAATTAAGGAAGAGGATGGGTTGCATGCAGTGCATATAATATGTTCCGGGTTGTGGGCCAACAATTGATTATTCAGTACATATCTTCTTGAGATGTACTACATTGGTTTGGAGGGGAAAGACGCAGATTAAAGTAAATCACAAAAGAAACAAAAAATTTATGTGCGGAGTAAAAAAGAAATGGAGGGAGTACCTCACCAGCCAGTTCTCTTTAGTACGTCGTACACAATTTAATCTCAATCACATGGTTTATTGTATTCGAGATCCAATGGACATGGAATTTTGGAACATGGTTCCACACAAACACATTATGACTAGTAAAATCAGAAAAATGCTATAAAAATCAAACAATTTTGATTTTTAAGTGTTTAAAGTAATTTGGAGGTTCGATTTTGTTTCTTCGTTAAGAATATCATGGCTACATGTCATTTCTTCGTGAAACTTCACAAGTTCACATGTGAATAGACACTCGATCAAGTTTGGTAGCCTTAAACTTTAGAATTGTTTGCTTTTTTTTTTGCTTTTTTTTTTTATTTTACTAGGTGCATGGAACCATGTTCATCATTGTATTTTCGAGATCCAACCATCTAATTTTTTTAGATGATACGACTTAACATAGTTTCCCTCTGAGTGCCTCAAGTTACTAGATATATACGATTGTGACGGAGAATCTTTTTGGGTGGCCTGCCGAAAGGGAGAACGATGTACTATGAAAGAGACGCATGTCTTAGAATTTTCAAACCTGTACGTAGCCTCTTGACTAAAAAAACTTAATTAGTGAGCACATTTGTTGCACGATACTGAAAGTGACAGTAACAATATCACGTGAATTTTGCATTCAGTGTTCCTGTGTGTCTCCAATATTATACACGTGTAGCACATTTAGGGGCCTCTCTTGTTCTAATTCTTATATAAAGCCAACCAGTTCACAAGGCATGCATCACCAACCTTCACATTATCAAGGAGAAGTGATCAGCTGAGCTCGAACATTCTCCGGTAATGGCAGCTTCTGTGGAGACTCACCGTCGCCCACACCCGCCTGCGATGAACGACAACCAGCGCAGCCACCGGTTTCACCACCCCACCGTCTGGGGGGACTTCTTCCTTGGTTTCAGGCCATTCACTCCGTCGCAGGTGAACCAAATTTAATTAGCACACACCAGTGTTGTACCTTCTTGTTGGAGCTAGGTTGGATGAACTAGTAGTACTTCCGTTGCACAACTCTTAATAGATGTCGTTCTACAATATGTAGAAGTTAAACAACTTAAGGTTTAGCAGATAATATAATGCTCATCATGAGGTATGTTTTTGTTGAAACATATTTTCATGCAAAATGGACTATCGAAGCATAACCTCGTACACCAAGTGAGTACTAATGTTACATGCTCTTGCAGTGTCTTTCCATGAAAAACAAGGCTGAAGTAATGAAAGAAGAGCTGAGGCTGACAATAGTAGATTCGGGTTCTATTGATCTGCCTCAGAAGCTTGAGCTTGTCGATACTTTACAGCGGCTTGGTTTGGACTACCACTATGGGAAGGAGATCAATGATTTGTTGTGTGGGATTCATGATGCCGGCGATGAAGCCCGTGATCTTCATACGGAGGCCCTTCAATTTTATTTGCTCAGGAAACAGGGATTTAATGTTTCACCAGGTATAACGAACATAATTAGAATCTCAAAGACGTGGGTAGGTATGTTGAAAGTCTTCTCTTTTCTAAAAGAATTTGTCCTAATAGAACTATGTACTATACATGACAACGCCGCAGATGTATTCCTAAAGTACATAGATGACGAAGGAAAGATTATCTGCAACGACACAAGAAGCCTCTTGGGCATGTACAACGCTGCCCATGTTCGAACCCATGGTGAAGAAACACTCAGCAGCGCGATGGCTTACGCAAAAGGCCATCTCCAGCGTGCCGTGGAGCAACAAACAATAACACCATCAATATTGCTCGATCATGTGCGGCGCACGCTGGAAACGCCTCTTTTCAGGAGGCCTCGAAGAGTTGAAGCGCGGCACTTCATCTCAGTTTATGAGAGAATGAGTACAAGGAACGAGGCCATTTTGGAGCTTGCAAAGCTGGACTTCAGTATTCTGCAAGCTCTGTACTGTGAGGAGCTGAGGGCTCTTACTTTGTAAGTGACTCTCAAGTCTCAATGATGAAATTTGCTAGTATATTCGCAAAATTTCACCTTTTGTCCCTCCGTGCAATTTATATTTCGTCACTAAGCTCTAAGGAAGGACACAACCCTATGCGCCTTAACTCTTCAAATGGTTTTCATATCATCCCTCATACGATCACAATATGAGTTCATGGTTTGTTTGCAGGTGGTGGAAAGGACTGCAACTCCAAGACCATTTGAGCTTCGCACGAGACAGGATGGTGGAGATGCACTTTTGGATGCTAGGAGTTTTATTTGAGCCACAATATTCATATGGACGAATAGTGCTCACAAAGTTCTTTACATTTATATCGATATTCGATGACATTTACGACAGCTATAGTACCTTAGAAGAAAGCAATCTCCTCACCATGGCGATGGAAAGGTCTCTATATATCTTTGTGGGCTTGGGTGGTTTTAACAACCCATCAATGTGTTGCTTGATACTAATTCTAGAACAACGCTCTCTATTGTTTTTAGGTGGGATGAACAAGCCACTGCAGACCTCCCAGGTTACATGAAGTTCTTCTACAGAAAAGTACTCACGACCATGAAGGTCATCGAAAAAGATTTGGATAATCAAGGAAACAAACATGCAGACTATGTCAAAAAGCTAGTAAGTTGATATCTCATCAATATGTTTAATTAAAGAAAACTAAAGCATTAAATACTCGCATATGATCATTATGTATGGAACACAACTAGCACTATGGTGTGAAGCCTCTGATCGCATTCTGGAATTGATGTAGAGCCACTTGCATGCGTGTACAAATTGATAAAACTGATGAAATCATCAAGACTCTTCATATATTTAAATTTAAAATATTTTGAGTCAAAAACAGTGTACTAGATGTATAGTTCATCTTAATTAATCGCATTCCGGAATTGATGTAGAGCCACTTGCATGAGTGCACAAATAGATAAAACTGATGAAATCATCAAGACTCTTCATAAATTTTAAATATTTTGACTCATAAACAGTGTACTAGATGTATGGTTTATCTAATTGTTGGCTTTGTTTCACAAGATCTACAAAACTAATATCACAATATTTGTATTCTTAAAAGTTAGCATGTATACTTATGAACAGTATGTTTTATTAATGTTCGCTCGTATACACATCTGCTACGCGAAATATGTGTATGCATGTATGCTGACAATCCACTTCCCCATGGAAAATAAATATATAATTGTACCTATGCAGCTAATTGATGCTACAAACTGCTACTACAACGAGGCGAAATGGCGTGAGGAAAGCCACACACCAGTTACTGTTGAGGAGCACCTGCAATTCTCGGTGCCTTGCTGTTGCTGTATGCATGTTGCATGCCTTGCCTTCATTGTCGCAGGAGCGGGCGGAGACGCCATCGAGTGGGGCATGACCTATCCCAAAATCATGCGAGCTTCCTGCGTCATCGGCCGTGTCATCAACGATGTGGCTTCACACGAGGTTACATACTTACAACTGAAAATATATGCCATGTTTTATTTTATTTGCAGTTTTCGGTTCATGGATAAGTTTGGGATCCCTTTTAGTTTTGTAGCTTGTCGCTTTTGTTTGGCGGTGAATATTATGCAAAAGCATAATAAATCCTAGTTGTGCGCATCATGATATCTATGCCAATTAAAAAGCCGATTAAGTAAATAGATGTAACCTCTTCATTTTGAAATACCCCTCTGTAAACTAATATAGGGCGTTTTAGAGATTTGTGTGTATAAGACTTTAAAAATGAATATGTATATATTGTTGGAAATTATAAACTTAATAAACTTCGAAATGTTTTACATGGTAAATCTAGCAATATTATTGTAGTTAAAAAATCTCAAATACGACAGTCCCCTCAGAGAAGTTTGGGAAAATATTTTCTAGAACACCATCTATTTTGGAATGAGGGTAATAGTTAACTGGTCATACAAACCACTTGCCATACAATATAGGCTAATTAATAGAAAAGTTATTTAACTAGAAAAGGATACCCTGGTCTCTGCATCAATTCATCGATTGCTGCACGTAGCCATATTAATAGAAGGCGTGATCACTTTGTTAATATGACCCTCCTTTTCCCTCCTAAATCAGCGAGAACAAGAACAGTGCTCTCGCAAGAGGCCTGTGATGTCAACGGTGGAAGCATGCATGGAGGAGAACAATTACACTGCGAAGGAAGATGCATACAAAAAGCTCAAGGAGCTCATAGAGGAGTCATGGATGGACATCATTGAGGAGCTCTTCAAGCCAGCCGCCGTGCGGCCAGCAGCGCCGCTCCTAGAGGCGGTGGTGAATTCGACACGGATGTTGGACTTCTTGTACAAGGATCAAGACGCGTACACCGATCCACGAGCTCTCAAAGTGGTAGTAGATTCTATATATGTAAATCCTATATAGAGAAACGTATTCAAGTTTGTATATGCAAATAATCATGCTATGAGAAACCATGTAACTCACCACTCATGTATCATGCAATGTATCTATGAGAAAACTATGAGAAAAAAATATGTATTGTGCGCAAGCCGAATGATAATCAAGTCTTTCGATCAGCTGGTTTAGCAAGTAGTATCCAGATCAAACATGCATCACACCGTCGACTACTTTACATCTGGATCTGGAGAAGTTGGTGTCTAGCAGCTAGCAACATATAGGAGCTGCTCTCCTAGCCTGGTCGAGCCAGTCGTACCTACTAAGCGAGGGATGGGAAGTAGAAATTGTTCAACTAGGACCATCGTTTGTAGCGCCTTAGGGTTGAACATTACGTGAGCCAGTTGACCAATTCTTGGTGCTTTACCTTTTATGGTGTCATGACATACTCTTGGACACATATGTTATCAAATGGTTATCCCTAGGTGTTTGTTGGTTGACCGAGAAAAAGAAAACCATTCGCCTCCTCCACTGTTGGATTCATTTAAGTGCTCGATATGGGATCTCACAACGAGAAGTGTCGTAGCATGTCAACTGTGCACATGCATCAAATCATTCTATGCCACAATAAATCCTTCCTATTGCACGTGTTTAAAAATGTGTCACAACACCTGCAACATGAATATTCTATGTGTGCAACATATGAATAACAATGGCAAAGACAAATAATTAAATGCATTTGCAGGAAGTAAAAATCCTCTGGAAGCATATATAAAACCCAAATATTTGTGACATGTGTGGAACATTGTTGGGATACTCATGTGTAAACAACAAACAATGTACACACTCGCAACACGTTGGAACATCGTACAGAATATCAAGAAATCTTGATTTCTACGACCTCTCATTATCAACAATGGAGGAACCACCCCTTTGCCAATTTGGGCTCGTCTGCCATGAATTCAGCTTGTCGGAGCCCATTTGAGCTAGATCCGATGACCCTAGAACTGTTGTTACTGATGTTCTAACATCTTTCAGAGCTTATTGGCATGAACTTGAGTTCCGACACGGGGTATTCATCACTTCATGGTATCAGGCTGAGGGGAGAGACGACGGGGAAGGGGACTGTAGTAGGCGGAGATGCTTTCAAGGAGGGGGAGTAGGTTAAATATATTATGAAATTAGGTTCCTTCTTCCATGGTGGCTGTCCACATTTGCAACTCTTCTCCTCGTAGACTTTTCGTAGATGACACTATTCATGGACATGGTGATGCACATGATGCTTGATCAACCCTTAAAAATAAGAGCATGTACGATCGGGCACCTCAAACCCCCCTTAAAAGCCTGTGTAGACGACCTGGTCACTAGCCGTTAAAAAAAGTGAACAGACAGGCTCCTCATACCGGACATAAACGTCCGCGCTAACTGAAACCCATCATATCTCCCAAATCTGGGGCGGATATGGGGAGGCTCGGGCATGCCTGGTGCGTCCGGCACGTTGGACCAGACAAGCCAACCCTACCCCAAATTGCACCAACCCCTTCCCCCCTGACCTAGCCGATTCAACTTGTTTCTCTCCTCCCCCCCTCCTTTTTGGCGGTCCTGCCCTAGCTCCACCACCACCCTTGCACCATCGCCGCACCGAGCCCTTAGCGCCGCCACAACAGTGCTCCGGTCCATTGTCGCCAGCCTGGACGCCACCATGGTACGCCCGACAACTCTCGGACTGCACCTTCCCTCTAAGTGTTCGGCACATTGTGTGACCAGTTTTTTGTGATTGTTTCATAGGCAAACCGGCAAATTCATATGGTTCATCAGACGAGTAGTATGGACCAACATATCTTTATGATATGATTAAATTGAGTTCTTCGATTTGCCAGCATAGGGTCCTCGTAGCATGACTACTCTACAACGAATACTTTGCTCCCAACCCAACTTCCCCTGATGAACCATGGTTTAGTCGATGGCTTCGTATGCACAATCAATTGTTCTTGATTGTGGAGGAGGTAGTGGAAGCACACGGTCCTGTAGGAACGAAGTATTTTTACTAGAGGTGAGGGGTGAATGAGAGTATTAAATTTTCTTCGAAAAACTTAAATCTCTCATAACCCAGCAGCAGAATGAATGAGACATAGACAACAGTGAAGTAAAACCAAGTACCGAATGGAAACTAGCCTAAACATCGTAACGTATCACATGAGCAAAATGCATCGAAGATAAACAAGGGTGATAGAAATGACCAGTGATGCTCGATGGCGACAAGGGATTTGTTCGACCTGTTCGTCCTTTTGCACAAGGACTACGTCTTGTTGGACGGGCTGTGACTTAACACGAAAGATAAACTCTCTTCACCCTATTCTCCTCGACAATCAATTCATCAACCGATGTCGATCACTTGTGGTCGATATGAAGGCTATATATCTCCGAAACTTTACAGACTTCTTCTTAGAGAACCACAATCACTCTTGGTCTATGAAGAACACTAGTGCAGAACCGGGCTGTAGCACCGGCTCGTAAGGCCCTTTAGTGCCGGTTCTGCAACCGGCACTAAAGTGTGGGGACTAAAGGTCCCCCCTTTAGTACCGGTTCAGCACGAACCGCCACTAAATGGCCACCACGTGGCACGAGCCAGCGCCGGGGGTGGAGAGACCTTTAGTACCAGTTGGTAACACCAACCGGTACTAAAAGGTTTAGGGTGTTTTGGGTTTATGATTTCTTTTTCCTTTAATTTTGTGTTTTCCATTTAATTCTTTTTCATTTGCTGGTATTTTACGATACTATATATTGTACATGTTATGCATATATATAAATAGAATTTCTCGTAGAACCGATCATATATATATGTATATACATCATCGAATGTCTCGCACCACCATTCACACATACACATGTATATATACAATTTGGTATATATATGCAATTTCTCCTACATGCAGGCATTACTGCGGTAGCGCGTAATGGTCCTTTCTGACGTCATCATGCGAATGTTCTCGCAAACGTAGTATGCACATAAATCAGTCCCCGACGCCTGCTTCATGACCTTTACGAGAATAGAATTCAATCAGATAATAATTAATCAAGCATGATAATTAATGGTATTGAAACTAGAATTAAAGAGATGGTAGCTAGCTAGTACTACTAAATTAATTACCTTGGGTCGATACCAATATATATTTTGTTTCCATGGGCCTGGAACCTCTTGGATGTACTTTTGCCAAGCCCTGTCCACTGGCAAGGAAAATGAATAAAGGATTTATTAATTAGTTGATATCAGAAAATGACGAACTAAAGAGGCCGACATATAGTTCAATAATGGTTGAAATTACCTGTTGACTATCCCCTTCACGGTTGAGTAGTCACTAGGATCTCTAAGTAGTGAGTCCAATACTTCAACTTTTCCTTCATCAACTTGAATATCTAACAAGATCGAGTGGAAACTGCATGCGCACACGTTTGCATGTATAAATTAAGCAGGCATAACACTCATCAACTACCCTAAACCCTATACACTTATATATTAACATCTAGCTAGTAAGCAAAAACAGAATTTGTAGTACAAGACGGTGTGACTCACCCGTAGTTGTAAGAAAGTAGTATATCTCGATTGGTATTGAGGCACTTCAAGAACTCTAGCATGTTGTTCTCTACCTCATATCGATACCATTTAAGTGTCCATGTGTCTTCATTAACGGTATTTGGGTCAATGAACCCAACACTACTAGAAAAAAGCTTATTAGTGGCGCACCACTTTTGGGTATTAGTGGCGCACCTCTGGTGCACCACTATTACCACGCCACTAGTAATGGGTATTAGTGGCGCACCAGAGGTGCGCCATTACTAATCCAGATATCAGTGGCGCACCACCTGGTGCGCCACTACTAAGTATAAGGGTGCGCCACTGATATTTTTTTTTAAAAAAAAATTTCAATTTTTTTTTCAAATTTTATTTCAGAATTGCTACAGGTGCGCCACTGATATTGCTACAGGTGCGCCACTAGTAACAATTTTTTTTTCAAATTTTTTTCCAGAATTTTTTTTTTCAATTTTGGCGGGAATTTTTTTCAATTTATTTTTTCAATTTTCCTTAATCTCGGGTCACTATGGCTTAATCTCGGAGCCTTAATCTCGGGTCAAATCGCACTCCGTGGTCAAACTTCCCAGAAGGTCACCCATCCTACACTACTCCAGTCCAAGCACGCTTAACTTCTGAGTTCTATCCAACCCCAGCACCAGCTCACTTAGCAGGCACTTGTTGATATATCTATCATATCAATCCTATTAAACCTTGTTAATGTCTGGGAGTTTGTTCATGTTCATGAGTGTGATAAAATTTTGAAAAAATATTTCAAACTTCCCGGTCATTTTACATATCATATTTTTCAAAAAAACTATTTTTTTTCAAAAAAACATTTTTTCAAAAAAAACCATTTTTTTCCAAAAAAAACCATTTTTTTCCAAAAAAAAATATATTAGTGGCGCACCACACCCACGGTGCGCCACTATTATTTTTGAATTTTTTTGAATTTTTTTGAATTTTTTCAAAAAATATTTATTCCAAAAAAAATAGTTTTTCAAAAAAAAACTATATTAGTGGCGCACCACACCCACGGTGCGCCACTACTATTTTTGAATATTTTTGAATTTTTTTGAATTTTTTTGCCTCTAGATCTTAAAATCCCCGTATCTTTTATTCGGTTAGGTTTTTGGGGATTCTAAGAATCTTCAACGGGGTTCCCCCAGTTGAATTCGGATGTAACTTTTCGAGTAGATGCTTTTTCATATAAAAAACTTTTTCATCGGAGTTCGTATGCAAAAGTTATGCCCATTTTACAAATTCTCGAGAGATTTTGCAAAAAAAGTCGAAATTCATGTTTGTAAATTTTGCTAACAACTAGACCACAAATCACATTGGAATCTTATTTTTTTTTATTTTTTTGACATTTCTATCATTTTCTTTTATTTATTTTTTTAACTGAAAAGGCGGTCCAC
>LR738713.1:3142064-3202995 GCA_902687465.1 Secale cereale | reverse complement strand
GCTACTGCTCCCAGGTTACCAGTGGCGCACCCCTTCACTGGTGCGCCACTAGTAGCCAGGAATACTAGTGGCGCACCAGTGAAGGGGTGCGCCACTGCTATGTTTTTTTTTTGGACCACCATGCCCAGCCTTACCAGTGGCGCACCAGGGCAAGGTGCGCCACTACTATCAAAAATAGTAGTGGCGCACCTTGCCCTGGTGCGCCACTGGTAAGGCTGGGCATGGCTGGTTACTGTTCAAAAACATAGTAGTGGCGCACCCCACACCTGGTGCGCCACTAGTAATGTCACTATTAGTGGAGCACCTGTTTGTGGTGCGCCACTGCTATATAGTAGTGGCGCACCACATCTCTGGTGCGCCACTAATAGTGATATTACCTATAGCCTTTTTTCTAGTAGTGCAATGCCATAGCGTCCAGCTTTTTTCATTTCATAGATCTTCATCCTGCATAATACTACATAAAAGAATATAGTGAGGATAATTACAGGTAATGATCAATGAGCACTAAGCTAGCTTGAGACTTAAATTACAGAAAGAAATCACTTACATGCAATAGCAACTGACGATCGATTTGTCGAGTGCGTCTTGATTGAATAACTGAAAAAGTTCTGTAAACTCAACATACAGAGGCATCTCATTGAAGTAATGCTCTGGCGTGACTTTCACCATGAGGGACTCTCGATTGGTAGTCTTGGCAATTTTCATGTACCATTCATGCAATTCATACATTCTCGTTGAGAGCTTCTTGACCTCCTCGGGCTTGACCATAGGTTCACCGTGGGCATATTTCCATTTTATGTCCTCCTCTCTAATCGTATCCATGGACTCGATCTCTAGGAGTTGATAAACAGTGATACCAAGTTCTGTAGCCTGCCTTCTATGCTCATCGGTTATTACCAGCTGATCGGAGCTGGTACTTGCATCTGTTGGTACAATGAGCGGGGGGATCGATTGCACCGCCTGTTCTCCCAGCCGGGGAACAATTTTCCCGCTTTTTTGGCAGCTGCTTGGATCGATCTCGAGCTCGACTCCTTCTTTTGTTGTGCTTGATGTGCCTTCCTGATTTGGCGCTCATAGCCCGAGTCAACAGGCTTGGGAGGTGGTGCTTTAGCCATACTAATAAAGTGGTGAACGGTTTTATCAGGCACTTTCTCCTTTGGCGGCGGTGGCGGTTTCAGTCCAAAATGGGCGTCCAATTGGGCCCTCACTTCGGCTTCATTTTCCTCCTCGGTCATGTCGTATGGCCTCTTTGGAAGAGGCGCGAGGCTTGGACCATATTGAAATCGCTTGCCTCCTGTACCTCTTGTACCTTGACTTGTACCGCTATGCACCATAGCTGCGGCGGCTCTCTTCCGCTGTTGATGAGGCGGCAGAGATGGCTGATGTGGCTGACTTGGAGTGGGCTGACACGGTGCCGGACTTGGAGCAGGAGGAGTGGCCTGACGCGGTGCCGGACCTGGAGTAGGAGGAGTGGGATGACGCGGTGCCGGACTTAGAGCAGGAGGAGTGGCCTGACGCGGTGCCGGACTTGGAGGAGTAGGAGTGGCCTGACGTGTTGGGGGACTTCAAGGAGCAGGACTCTCCTGAGGCGGTGGCTGATGACTTGGAGGAGTGGGAGTCTGCTGACGCGGTGGCGGATTTGGAGGAGGAGTCGGCTGACGTGGTGTCGGTGGCCTTGGAAAGATGATGCAATCCTTTTTCCATAGGATGATACGATGTATGGCATGTCCCAGTGTGTGCTCATCGTCACCTCCAGGAATGTCAAGGTCTAGCCCCGAATATTGTGCCACCACTTCATCTACCACGACATGAGCATAGCCAGCTGGAATTGGGTTGCAATGGTAGGTTGCTTCAGGGGGATTTGTGTAAGCAATGGCGTCCGCCACCTTCATGGATATGTTCTTCATTTTGAAGTGGAGCTCACAATTAGTGTTATCCATGATGTCATCCACAGGGTATCTATCCAGCAGCAGTGCCTCATTGCCCGGGGTGGAACCCACGCTGCTTCTCGGCATGGATGGGACGATGCTATCCAATGCTAGATCCACTAGCTGCTATTGAGATCCCCTTTCTTGACTAAGTGAGTTGATCTGCTGCTGCTGCCACTGGAATTGGAGTGCCAACTCCGCGTGCTTTGATTCTACTATGCGAAGGCATTCTGCTTCCTGCCTCCAGCTTCTTCTTCTCCTCCAGCATCTTCTTTCTCACACGGGTTATGTAGTCAGCGTTCCAGTCCTCAAACCCCTCATACCACGGAACAACACCTTTGCCTTGTGTTCTTCCCGGGTGTTCAGGATTTCCCAGGGTGTGTGTAAGCTCGTCGTTCTCTCTGTTGGGCATGAACACCCCCGTTCGAGCCTCTTCTATTGCAACAAGTAATTTGAGGTCGGCTCCTTTAAGGCTTGCCTTCTCCAAAACCTCGCCTGCCTTTGAGTCCAACGCCCCCCCATGTGCATAGAACCAAGTCCTACACCTAGGGGGGTAGCTCAATGTAACTGGAATGACCCCTGCATCCACCATATGTTGCTCAGACTTATCCCACATAGGCCGGGTCACCGCGTAGCCACCTGGCCCCAGCCTACGGAAATGCTCCTTTTTTCCGGCATTGATCTTGTTTATTCTCGACCATTCCTTAGATAATTCCGATTCCTTGAATTTCACGAAAGCGGGCGAGTGATCTCTTTGCTTCTCCAGTGTTCCTGTGAATTCTGGAGTCTTCTTTTTTGCTTTCGACATACTTGGCCCATATCTTTTTCTTGTGGGTGCTGAATGCAATCTCCATCTTCCGAAGAGCAGCGTCCTTGACTTTCTGCACATCTGTCTTTGTGAAATGATCTGGGTGAAATGTTCCATGAGAGATTCCCAAAGCCGATTTTTTGCTCTTTGGTCGACAAAAGTAAGATCTGGACGTGGCTTTGCTAGCTCTTTCCATTCTTGAATGGAGATCGGGACTTGGTCCTTTACAAGAACTACACACTGACGAATGAACTTGTTCGCATTCTTCTTAGACTCGCTTGGTTCGCCATTATGTTTGATGGCATCGATGTTGTACTTTACGCCTTCCTTCTATTTTTTGGCCGGGCCTCGCACTGTCCTTCTACCTGTAGAAGATTTGCTCGATCCGGAGGGCTGAAAGAAGAAAGATCGATTCGTTAATATATATACAAATCGTTTAAAACATGTGATGATCACCATATGCCTGCTTAGATAAATATACCTCGCCGGTCTTTGTTATTTCAAGATCAACATTTTCTTCATCGTCATAATTATAGTTCTGGACTTCATCAATTCGGTCGTCTTGATCGAATATCATATCACCCTCCACGGTATTGTTCAGATATTGGGAGGCGTCATCTTGTTCATTCTGATCATCTAGCCAACGATTGCGTATGATCTCGAACAGGGCATGTTCGCCTTCTGTGCCGGTATTGTCCGACATAGCTTTTATTTAACTAATCCAGAAGAAATATAAAACAATTTAGTACGCGTCTCAAATAATAGTACATAATTGATATGCATCTCAAATAATAGTAGATAATATATATGAATCTTGAAAGATAAAACTGAATCCAGAATAGATAATAAGCATCATCGAATATAATCTCGAATACATCATCTCGAATATTATCGAATAAATCACTAGCTAGCTAATATAGATCGAATACTATCGAATAATCTATTTCACTCGCGGTTCCTGAGGCGCGGGCGGTGGACACCCAAAGAGAAGGAACCATCACAGGATCATAGCTCGGGTGAGATCCCAGAAGAACCTACCTGGTATTGGAGAACCTGACGTCCATAGTAGCCATGTAGTGACGGACGTGCTCGTCCTCCTCCCTGACACGACGACGTACCACCTCCGACAGGGACGACTCCCTCCGCACCGAAAATGGCCAACGCGAACGCCACCAAAAGAGCTTCGGGTCGACGATGGCACTCGGGGCCGGGTTCCTCACCAAGCGGCGCGCCCCTGAAGGTAGCACCTCCGAGTGCCAGCCCGACGGAGCCCAGTCCCGGACATGGCTCCTCTGAAACAGGACATCATATTTAACGGGCCAATGGCGAGGATGCGGTTCGGACATCATTGACGTCGAGAACAAATACTATATGCAGATGTAACATTTTAAAAGTTTGGATTGTGATTTAGCTAATTCATCTAACTAAAACTAACATTTCTAAAATTTCTAACATTTCTATATAGCTAACATTTTTATAACTAAAAACAGAAATATGTCTAACATTTCTATAACTAACATTTCTATAAACATTTTTATAACTAAAAAACATAAAAATTACTAACATTCATATAACTAAAAAACAGAAACATTTCTAACATTTATATGTGTGTCTGTGTGTGTGGACATGGCCGGGCATGAGCTCACGGCGATGAGGCGAGGCGACGGGGGCGGCGACGGGCGGCGACGACGGGGATGGCAACGGGCGGCGACGGGGACGGCGCAACTACGGGCGGTGACGGGGATGGCGACGGGCTACGATGGGGATGGCGCGGCTACGGGCGGCGATGGGGACGGCGACGAGTGATGACGGGGACGGTGGCGTCGACGGGGGCAGTGACGGGGGGCGGCGACAGGAGGCGGCGGCAACGGGGCAGAGGAGAGGAAGCAGAGGAAGAATAGAAGAAAATTGACGAAATTCGTAAGTGCTGCTTATGTAGGAGGGGCCTTTAGAACAGGTTGAAGCCACCAACTGGTACTAAAGGTCAAATTTGGCCAGGCCAAGCGACGGGAAGACCCCCCTTTAGTACCGGGTCGTGGCTCCACCCGGTACTAAAGACCCCCCTTTAAGTACTGGTTGGAGCCACGACTCGGTACTAAAGGGGTGCGCTGGCGCAGGTGCGGTGCGGGCAAGTTTAGTCCCACCTCGCTAGCCGAGGGGCGCCCGCACTAGTTTAAAAGCCCCAACGCGGCCGTTGTCTTGAACTCCTCTCTATAGCAGGCTCATGGGCCTAACTCTACCGCGCTGCCCTGTGGGCCTACTTGGCCTGCATCCTGGCCCAACTATAGGTTGTATTTCTAGTCGTATACAGGCCGCTGTGGCCCAGTAGACGGGCTTTTTTTATTTAGATTTCTTTCTTTTCTGCTTTAGTTGTTTTTTTGCTGTATTTAGAGTTTCTTTGTGAATATTTTTGTTGGAAATATGCCCTAGAGGCAATAATAAATTGGTTATTATTATATTTCCTTGTTCACGATAATCGTTTATTATCCATGCTAGAATTGTATTGATAGGAAACTCAGATACATGTGTGGATACATAGACAAACACCATGTCCCTAGTGAGCCTCTAGATGACTAGCTCGTTGATCAATAGATGGTTACGGTTTCCTGACCATGGACATTGGATGTCGTTGATAACGGGATCACATCATTAGGAGAATGATGTGATGGACAAGACCCAATCCTAAGCCTAGCATAGATCGTGTAGTTCGTATGCTAAAGCTTTTCTATATGTCAAGTATATTTTCCTTAGACCATGAGATTGTGCAACTCCCGGATACCGTAGGAATGCTTTGGGTGTACCAAACGTCACAACGTAACTGGGTGGCTATAAAGGTGCACTACAGGTATCTCCGAAAGTGTCTGTTGGGTTGGCACGAATCGAGACTGGGATTTGTCACTCCGTATGACGGAGAGGTATCTCTGGGCCCACTCGGTAGGACATCATCATAATGTGCACAATATGTGATCAAGGAGTTGATCACGGGATGATGGGTTACGGAACGAGTAAAGAGACTTGCCGGTAACGAGATTGAGCAAGGTATCGGTATACCGACGATCGAATCTCGGGCAAGTGCTATACCGATAGACAAAGGGAATCGTATACGGGATTGATTGAATCCTTGACATCGTGGTTCATCCGATGAGATCATCGTGGAACATGTGGGAGCCAACATGGGTATCCAGATCCCGCTGTTGGTTATTGGCCGGAGAGTTGTCTCGGTCATGTCTACATGGTTCCCGAGCCCGTAGGGTCTACACACTTAAGGTTCGATGACGCTAGGGTTATAGGGAAAGTATGTACGCGGTTACCGAATGATGTTCGGAGTCCCGGATGAGATCCCGGACGTCACGAGGAGTTCCGGAATGGTCCGGAGGTAAAGATTCATATATGGGAAGTCCTGTTTTGGTCACCGGAAAAGTTTCGGGCGATATCGGTAATGTACCGGGACCACCGGGAGGGTCCCGGGGGTCCACCAGGTGGGGCCACCAACCCCAGGTGGCTGCGTGGGCTAAGTGTGGGAGGGGACCAGCCCCAAGGGGGCTGGTGCGCCCCCCCACCAAGTCTCTAGGCGCATGGAGAGGGGAGGGGGGCAAACCCTAGGTCCAGATGGGCCTTAAGGCCCACCCTAGGGCGCCCCCTCTCTCTCCCCCCCTTGGCCGCACCCTAGATGGGTTCTGGGGGGCTGCCGCCACCCCTAGGGAGGAAACCCTAGATGGGGGCGCAGCCCCTACCTCCCCCCTATATATATGTGAAGTTTAGGGCTGCCCAGAACAAGTTTTGACCTCGGTCGATTGGCGCAGCCCTACCTCTCTCCCTCCTCGACATGATTTTGAAGGAGTTCAAAATAGATCAGTGAAAGAAGGAGTTCTTACCTGAGTTGTAAGGTGTGAAGTTGAGTAAGACTCAAAACTTGACCACGGCAGAAGGAAGAGGAAGGACGAAGGTCGTCCCCTATGCTTTTGTCATAGGCTCTGTACGGTATGCCATGCTAAGTACCGCACCTGATGTGTGCCTTGCCACATGTCTGGCAAGAGGGTACAAAGGTGATCCAGGAGTGGATTACTAGATAGTGGAGGAGTAAGGAAATGTTTCTCGGTTATGGAGGTGATAAAGAGTTCGACGTAAAGAGTTACGTCGATGCAAGCTTAACACCTATCCGGATAACTCTAAGTGGAGATACCGGATACGTATAATGGAGCAACAGTCTGGAATAGCTCCAAGTGGAACGTGGTAGCAGCATCTACGATATGACATAAAGTTTTGCGAAGTACATAGGGATCTGAATGTTGCAGACCCGTTGACTACAACCTTTCTCACAAGCATAACATGATCAAACACAGAACTCATTGAGTGTTAATCACATATTGATGTGAACTAGATTACTGACTCTAGTGAACTCTTTGGATGTTGGTCACATGGCGATGTGACCTGTGAGTGTTAATCACATGGCGATGTGAACTAGATTATTGACTCTAGTGCAAGTGGGAGACTGTTGGAAATATGCCCTAGAGACAATAATAAATTGGTTATTATTATATTTCCTTGTTCACGATAATCGTTTATTATCCATGCTAGAATTGTATTGATAGGAAACTCAGATACATGTGTGGATACATAGACAAACACCATGTCCCTAGTAAGCCTCTAGATGACTAGCTCGTTGATCAATAGATGGTTACGGTTTCCTGACCATGGACATTGGATGTCGTTGATAACGGGATCACATCATTAGGAGAATGATGTGATGGACAAGACCCAATCCTAAGCCAAGCACAGATCGTGTAGTTCGTATGCTAAAGCTTTTCTATATGTCAAGTATCTTTTCCTTAGACCATGAGATTGTGCAACTCCCAGATACCGTAGGAATGCTTTGGGTGTACCAAACGTCACAACGTAACTGGGTGGCTATAAAGGTGCACTACAGGTATCTCCGAAAGTGTCTGTTGGGTTGGCACGAATCGAGACTGGGATTTGTCACTCCGTATGACGGAGAGGTATCTCTGGGCCCACTCGGTAGGACATCATCATAATGTGCACAATATGTGATCAAGGAGTTGATCACGGGATGATGTGTTATGGAACGAGTAAAGAGACTTGCCGGTAACGAGATTGAGCAAGGTATCGGTATACCGACGATCGAATCTCGGGCAAGTGCTATACCGATAGACAAAGGGAATCGTATACGGGATTGATTGAATCCTTGACATCGTGGTTCATCCGATGAGATCATCGTGGAACATGTGGGAGCCAACATGGGTATCCAGATCCCGCTGTTGGTTATTGGTCGGAGAGTTGTCTCGGTCATGACTACATGGTTCCCGAGCCCGTAGCGTCTACACACTTAAGGTTCGATGACGCTAGGGTTATAGGGAAAGTATGTACGCGGTTACCGAATGTTGTTCGGAGTCCCGGATGAGATCCCGGACGTCACGAGGAGTTCCGGAATGGTCCGGAGGTAAAGATTCATATATGGGAAGTCCTGTTTTGGTCACCGGAAAAGTTTCGGGCGCTATCGGTAGCGTACCGGGACCACCGGGAGGGTCCCGGGGGTCCACCGGGTGGGGCCACCAGCCCCAGAAGGCTGCGTGGGCCAAGTGTGGGAGGGGACCAGCCCCAGGTGGGCTGGTGAGCCCCCCACCAAGGCCCAAGGCGCATGGAGAGTGGGAGGGGGGCAAACCCTAGGTCCGGATGGGCCTTAAGGCCCACCCTAGGGCGCCCCCTCTCTCTCCCCCCCTTGGCCGCACCCTAGATGGGTTTTGGGGGCTGCCGCCACCCCTAGGGAGGGAACCCTAGATGGGGGCGCAGCCCCTCCCCTTCCCCTATATATAGTGGGGGTTTCGGGGCTGCTAGACACACGAGAACGTCTCCCTCTTGGCGCAGCCCTACCCCTCTCCCTCCTCGTCTCTTGCAGTGCTTGGCGAAGCCCTGCTGGAGTCCCGCGCTCCTCCACCACCACCACGCCGTCGTGCTGCTATTGGATGGAGTCTTCCCCAACCTCTCCCTCTCTCCTTGCTGGATCAAGGCGTGGGAGACGTCACCGGGCTGCATGTGTGTTGAACGCGGAGGCGCCGTTGTTCGGCGCTTAGATCGGAATCAACCGCGATCTGAATCGCAGCGAGTACGACTCCTTCATCCGCGTTCTTGCAACGCTTACGCATCGCGATCTACAAGGGTATGTAGATCCACTCTCCTTTATGCTCGTTTCTAGATTACTCCATAGATAGATCTTGGTGACGCGTAGGAAAAATTTTGATTTCCTGCTACGATCCCCAACAGTGGCATCATGAGCTAGATCTATGCGTAGTATCTTGCACGAGTAGAACACAAAGTAGTTGTGGGCGTAGATCATGTCAATTCTCTTGCCGTTACTAGTCTTATCTTGATTCGGCGGCATCGTGGGATGAAGCGGCCCGGACCGACCTTACACGTACTCTTACGTGAGATAGGTTCCACCGACTGACATGCACTAGTTGCATAAGGTGGCTAGCGGGTGTCTGTCTCTCCCACTTTAGTCGGATCAGATTCGATGAAAAGGGTCCTTATGAAGGGTAAATAGAAATTGGCATATCACGTTGTGGTTTTGGCGTAGGTAAGAAACGTTCTTGCTAGAAACCTATAGCAGCCACGTAAAAACTTGCAACAACAATTAGAGGACGTCTAACTTGTTCTTGCAGCATGTGCCGTGTGATGTGATATGGCCAAAAGGATGTGATGAATGATATATGTGTGATGTATGAGATTGATCATGTTCTTGTAATAGGAATCACGACTTGCATGTCGATGAGAATGACAACCGGCAGGAGCCATAGGAGTTGTCTTATTTATTGTATGACCTGCGTGTCACTGAATAACGCCATGTAATTACTTTACTTTATTGCTAAACGTTAGCCATAGTAGTAGAAGTAATGTTTGGCGAGACGACTTCATGAAGACACGATGATGGAGATCATGATGATGGAGATCATGGTGTCATGCCGGTGACGATGATTATCATGGAGCCCCGAAGATGAAGATCAAAGGAGCAAGATGATATTGGCCATATCATGTCACTAGTTGATTGCATGTGATGTTTATCATGTTTTACATCTTATTTGCTTAGAACGACGGTAGTGAATAAGATGATCTCTCACTAAAATCTCAAGAATTGTGTTCCCACTAACTGTGCACCGTTGCTAAGGTTCGTTGTTCCGAAGCACCACGTGATGATCGGGTGTGATAGGTTCTAACGTTCGCATACAACGGGTGTAAGCCAGATTTACACACGCGATACACTTAGGGTTGACTTGACGAGCCTAGCATGTACAGACATGGCCTCGGAACACGGAAGACCGAAAGGTCGAACATGAGTTGTATAGAAGATACGATCAACATAAAGATGTTCACCGTTGATGACTAGTCCGTCTCACGTGATGATCGGACACGGCCTAGTCGATTCGGATCATGTATCACTTAGATGACTAGAGAGATTTCTATCTAAGTGGGAGTTCATTAGATGAACTTCATTGTCATGAACAATAGTCTAAGTTGTCTTTGCAAATTATGTAGTAGACCAATAACTGCGTTGTAGCTCCCTGTTTAATACGATCCTAGAGAAAGACTAAGTTGAAAGATATTGTAAGCAATGATGCGGACTGGGTCCGTAGTCCGAGGAGTGTCCTCACTGCTGCACAGAAAGCTTACGTCTTTGATGCACCGCTCGATGTGCAAACCCCTACAACATTGTCTGTGGATGTTGTGAACACCTGATAGAGACGTCCTGATGACTACTTGATAGTTTAGTGCACCATACTTTACGGCTTAGAATCGGGATTCCAATGACGTTTTGAACGCCATAGAACATATGAGATGTTCTAAGAGCTGAAACTGGGATTTCAGGCTCATGCCCGTATTGAGAGGTATGAGACCTCTGACAAGTTCTTTTGCCAAAAGGATGGAGGAGAATAGCTCAACTTGTGAGCATGTGCTCAGAATGTTTGGGTGCTAAAATCACTTGAACCAAGTGGGAGTTAATCTTCCAGGTGAGATAGTGGTTGACGGAATTCTCTAGACACTATCACCAAGCTGCTAGAACTTCGTGATGAACTATGACATGCAAAGGATGAAGATGATCCCGGAGCTATTAGCGGTTCTTAAGACCGCAAAAGTAGAAATCAAGAAGGAGCATCAAGTGTTGATGGTTTAACAAAGACCACTGGTTTCAAAAGGGCAAGGGCTAGAAGGGAAACTTCATGGATGGCAAACCAGTTGTCACTCTGATGAAGGAACCCATGGTTAAACCCAAACCTCGAGACTAAGTGCTTCTATTGTAAGGGGAACGGTCACATGGTAGCGGAACTACCCCAAATACATGGTAGATATGATAGCTGGAAACTTCGACAAAGTATATTGTTATTGATGTGTACCTTACTAGTACTCCTTGTGCACCTGGGTATTGGATACCGGTTCAGTTGCTATTAGTGACTTGAAGCAAAAGCTACGAACTGAACGGAGACTAGCTAAGGGCGAGGTGACGATGTGTGTTGGAAGTGTTTCCAAGGTTGATAAGATCACCATCGCGTGCTCCCTCAACTTTCGGGATTAGTGTTGAACCTAGATAAATGTTATCAGGTGTCTACGTTAAGCATGAATATGATTAGATCATGTTCATCGCAATACGATTATTCATTTAAGTTAGAGAATAATGGTTATTCTGTTTACATGAATAATACCTTTATGGTCATGCACCCAATGGTTCATTGAATCTCGATCATAGTAATACACATGATGATAAAATTAATGCCAAAAGATGTAGAGTTAATGATGATAGTACCACTTTTTTGTGGCACTGCCGCTTAGGTCATTTTGGCATAAAATGCATGAAGAAACTCCATGCTGATGGATGTTTGGAGTCACTTGATTTTGAATCGCTTGACACATGCGAGCCATGCCTCTTGGGCAGGATGACTAAGATCCCGTGTTCAGGTACAATGAAACGGGAAAGTGACTTGTTGGAAATCACACATGCTGATGTGTGTGATCCAATGAGAATTAAGGCGTGTGGTGGATATCGTTATTTTCTCATCTTCACTGACGATTTGAGTTGATATGGTATATTTACTTAATGAAGCAAAAGTCTGAAACGTTTGAAAGGTTCAAACAATTTCAGAGTGAAGATTAAGAATCATCATAACAAGAAGATCATGTTCCTACGATCTGATCAAGGGGATATTATCTGAATTATGAGTTTGGCAATCACTTAAGACATTGTGGAATTGTTTCGCAGTTGAAGCCCCCTGGAACACCACAGCGTAATGGTGTGTCCGGACATCGTAATCGAACCTTATGAGATATGGTGCGATCTATGATGTATCTTACCGATCTACCGCTATTATTTTGAGGTTATGCATTAGAGACAGCTGCATTCACTTTAGATAGGGCACCATCTAAAGTCCGTTGAGACGACGTCGTATGGTTTGGCAAGAAACCGTAGTTGTCGTTTCTCAATGTTTGGGGCTGCGAGGCTTATGGCTTCAGCCGGGAAAAGCTCGAACCCAAAGCGGACAAATACATCTTCATAGGATACCCAAAGGTAACAGTTGGGTATACCTCCTATCTCAGATCCAAGGGCAAAAATGTTTGTCCCTAAGAACGGGTCCTTTCTCGAGAAGGAGTTTCTCTCGAAAGAATTGAGTGGGAGGAAGATAGAACTTGATGAGGTTGTCGAACCCTCACTTCAACCGTAGAGTAGTGCAACACAGAAAGATGTTTCTGTGGAACCTACGACAGTTGAAGAGGAAACTAATGATAGTGATCATGAAGCTCCAGATCAAGTTGCTATCGAACCTCGTAGGTCGACAAGGATATGTACTACTCCTGAGTGGTACGGTGATCCTGTCTTAGAGGTCATGTTGTTGGACAACGATGAACCTACGAACTATGGAGAAGCGATGGTGGGTCCATATTCCGACAAATGGTTAGAAGCCGAGAAATCTGAGATAGGATCCATGTATCGAAACAAAGTATGGACTTTGGTGGACTTGCCCGATGACTGGCAAGCCATTGAGATAAATGGATCTTTAAGAAGAAGACGGACGTGGACGGTAATGTCACCGTCTATGAAGCTCGACTTGTGGCGAAGAGTTTTCCACAAGTTCAAGGAGTTGACTACGATGAGATTTTCTCACCCGTAGCGATGCTTAAGTCCGTCGGAATCATGTTAGCATTAGCTGCATTTATGAAATCTGGCAGATGGATGACAAAACAAGTTTCCTTACCAGTTTTCGTAAGGAAAGGTTGTATATGATACAATCAGAAAGGTTTTGTCGATCCTAAGGATGCTAAAAGATATGCTAGCTCCAGCGATCCTTCTATGGACTAGAGCAAGCATCTCGGAGTCGGAATATCTGCTTTGATGGAGTGATCAAAGTTTTTGGGTATACAAAGTTTGTTAGAAACTTGTATTTACAATAAAGTGAGTGGGAGCATCACAACATTTCTGATAAGAATATGTGAATGACATATTGTTGATCCGAAATGATGTAGAATTTCTGGAAAGCATAAAGGGTTATTTGAAATGAGTTTTTCAAAGGAAGACCTGGATAAAGCTGCTTACATATTGAGCATCAAGATCTATACAGATAGATCAAGACGCCTGATGATACTTTCAAAAGAACACACACCTTTGACATGATTTTGAAGGAGTTCAAAATAGATCAGTCAAAGAAGGAGTTCTTACCTGAGTTGTAAGGTGTGACGTTGAGTAAGACTCAAAGCTTGACCACGGCAGAAGAAAGAGGAAGGACGAAGGTCGTCCCCTATGGTTTTGTCATAGGCTCTATACGGTATGCCATGCTAAGTACCGCACCTGATGTGTGCCTTGCCACATGTCTGGCAAGAGGGTACAAAGGTGATCCAGGAGTGGATTACTAGATAGTGGTCAAAATTATCCTTAGAGGAATAAGGAAATGTTTCTCGGTTATGGAGGTGATAAAGAGTTCGACGTAAAGAGTTACGTCGATGCAAGCTTAACACCTATCCGGATAACTCTGAGTGGAGATACCGGATACGTATAATGGAGCAACAGTTTGGAATAGCTCCAAGTGGAACGTGGTAGCAGCATCTACGATATGACATAAAATTTTGCGAAGTACATAGGGATCTGAATGTTGCAGACCCGTTGACTACAACCTCTCTCACAAGCATAACATGATCAAACCCAGAACTCATTGAGTGTTAATCACATATTGATGTGAACTAGATTACTGACTCTAGTAAACTCTTTTGATGTTGGTCACATGGCGATGTGACCTGTGAGTGTTAATCACATGGCGATGTGAACTAGATTATTGACTCTAGTGAAAGTGGGAGACTGTTGGAAATATGCCCTAGAGGCAATAATAAATTGGTTATTATTATATTTCCTTGTTCACGATAATCGTTTATTATCCATGCTAGAATTGTATTGATAGGAAACTCAGATACATGTGTGGATACATAGACAAACACCATGTCCCTAGTGAGCCTCTAGATGACTAGCTCGTTGATCCATAGATGGTTACGGTTTCCTGACCATGGACATTGGATGTCGTTGATAACGGGATCACATCATTAGGAGAATGATGTGATGGACAAGACCCAATCCTAAGCCTAGCATAGATCGTGTAGTTCGTATGCTAAAGCTTTTCTATATGTCAAGTATATTTTCCTTAGACCATGAGATTGTGCAACTCCCGGATACCGTAGGAATGCTTTGGGTGTACCAAACGTCACAACGTAACTGGGTGGCTATAAAGGTGCACTACAGGTATCTCCAAAAGTGTCTGTTGGGTTGGCACGAATCGAGACTGGGATTTGTCACTCCGTATGACGGAGAGGTATCTCTGGGCCCACTCGGTAGGACATCATCATAATGTGCACAATATGTGATCAAGGAGTTGATCACGGGATGATGTGTTACGGAACGAGTAAAGAGACTTGCCGGTAACGAGATTGAGCAAGGTATCGGTATACCGACGATCGAATCTCGGGCAAGTGCTATACCGATAGACAAAGGGAATCGTATACGGGATTGATTGAATCCTTGACATCGTGGTTCATCCGATGAGATCATCGTGGAACATGTGGGAGCCAACATGGGTATCCAGATCCCGCTGTTGGTTATTGGTCGGTGAGTTGTCTCGGTCATGACTACATGGTTCCCGAGCCCGTAGGGTCTACACACTTAAGGTTCGATGACGCTAGGGTTATAGGGAAAGTATGTACGCGGTTACCGAATGTTGTTCGGAGTCCCGGATGAGATCCCGGACGTCACGAGGAGTTCCGGAATGGTCTGGAGGTAAAGATTCATATATGGGAAGTCCTGTTTTGGTCACCGGAAAAGTTTCGGGCGCTATCGGTAGCGTACCGGGACCACCGGGAGGGTCCCGGGGGTCCACCGGGTGGGGCCACCAGCCCCAGAAGGCTGCGTGGGCCAAGTGTGGGAGGGGACCAGCCCCAGGTGGGCTGGTGCGCCCCCCACCAAGGCCCAAGGCGCATGGAGAGTGGGAGGGGGGCAAACCCTAGGTCCAGATGGGCCTTAAGGCCCACCCTAGGGCGCCCCCTCTCTCTCCCCCCCTTGGCCGCACCCTAGATGGGTTTTGGGGGCTGCCGCCACCCCTAGGGAGGGAACCCTAGATGGGGGCGCAGCCCCTCCCCTTCCCCTATATATAGTGGGGGTTTTGGGGCTGCTAGACACACGAGAACGTCTCCCTCTTGGCGCAGCCCTACCCCTCTCCCTCCTCGTCTCTTGCAGTGCTTGGCGAAGCCCTGCTGGAGTCCCGCGCTCCTCCACCACCACCACGCCGTCGTGCTGCTGTTGGATGGAGTCTTCCCCAACCTCTCCCTCTCTCCTTGCTGGATCAAGGCGTGGGAGACGTCACCGGGCTGCACGTGTGTTGAACGCGTAGGCGCCGTTGTTCGGCGCTTAGATCGGAATCAACCGCGATCTGAATCGCAGCGAGTACGACTCCTTCATCCGCGTTCTTGCAACGCTTCCGCATCGCGATCTACAAGGGTATGTAGATCCACTCTCCTTTATGCTCGTTTCTAGATTACTCCATAGATAGATCTTGGTGACGCGTAGGAAAATTTTTGATTTTCTGCTATGATCCCCAACAATTTTTGCTTTAGGTACAAAAAAATTACAAACTTTCTGTTAGTGCCAGCAGTTTTCAAATTTGAATAGTTTAAATTTGAATTATTTGAAATTTGTGTGAATCACTAGTTTGTGAATAACTTTACTATAAAAATAGATTTTTTGGTGATTTTTTCTTATGTTTAATATTAGTGTGTTTTATCATTATATTCAATTTGGTAATACTTAGGTTATATACAAAATGAAATGCCTTTGTAACAGATGAGTTTTCGTTCGAAACCCTAATACTTCGAAAGAGATTGTCCATTTTGTACACGATGCATCCAGTTTTTGCCATAACCCTCTCTACTTTTTTGCACATGCTATGTGGGTGAAATGATGATACCACGACAACTTTAAACCTTTTCAGAGTTCATTTGTAGTGCTTTTCAATTTCAGGAGCATTTAGCTCAAAAAATCAGTAAATGCATGAAAAATAGCAAATGAAGACAGAAAGGGCTGAAAGTTGATGATGTGGCTTTGAATGGTGCATACTGAACGCACAAAAAGTCTGGGTCATTTAGCTCTAAAACAAAATAAGTAAATGAGTTGAAAAATAGCAAATGAAGTCAGAAAGGTACACGTTTGTCCGAAGCATAGAAGTTCACGTTTCAAATTCTAAGACACATAAGCACCCTAACTATTACAAAGATTCCCTACGGTTTGTCCAAAGTGGGACTTTCCAGATATACAAGTCCGGAAACTCACTAGAGAAGAAAGTGATGACAGCGAAACCGATCACATCCCAGAGTGGGATCTTTGGGTGTGAAACTTTTTCTTCGCGTGTGTCCCTTTACGCTGTAACCATGTACCATCTTCATCATTTAATTGGATACTCAGGTCAATATTCACTGTGAAGGGAGAGCAATTTCATCAAACTTTTCATAATCTTCTGACATGTCTGTCCTGTCATCCACTCCCATGATGTTTGTTTTCCCTGAAAGAACTATGTGGTGCCTTGGCTCATCATATGATGTATTCGCTTCCTTATATTTGATTTTTCTCAGGTTGGTAGACATGTCCTTCACATAGAAAACCTGCGCCACATCATTGGCTAGGACAAATGGTTCGTCTGCGTACGCAAAATTGTTGAGATCCACTGTTGCCATTCTGTACTGCAGGTCTTTCGTTACGCCGCCTCCTCTCAGATTGACCCATTAGCACCGAAACAAAGGGACCTTCAAACCACTTCCATAGTCAAGTTCCCATATCTCCTCCATGTATTTATAATATGTGTCCTTTCCCCTCTTGGTTCTGCATCAAAGCGGACACCACTGTTTTGGTTGGTGCTCTTCTTATCTTGGACGATCGCGTAAAATGTATTCCCATTTATCTCGTACCATTTGAAAGTCATTATATTCGAAGATGGTAACTGGGACAGCAAGTACATGTCATCTTCAACAGCGGCGTCATGCATGGCACATGTCTGCAACCAACCGGCGAAAGTCCCCATTTGTTCACGTGTAATCCAGTCGTCAGACTGCTCCGGGTGTTTGGACGTAGAATATTCTTATGTTCCTCCATATACGGAGCCACCAAGGCGGAATTTTGTAGAACTGTGTAGTGTGCTTGAGTGAGAGATTGCCCTTCCATACATATTATTTGTTTCGGTCCTAGCATGCCATTTTCACCTAGTCTGCCCTTATGCCGCGATTCAGGAACACCATTCGGCTTAAGGTCAGGAATAAAGTCAATACAAAACTCAATGACCTCCTCATTTTCATGGCCCTTGGAGATGCTTCCTTCTAGCCTAGCACGGTTATGAACATATTTCTTTAAGACTCCCATGAACCTCTCAAAGGGGAGCATATTGTGTAGAAATATAGGACCCATAACGTTAATCACTTCGCATAGGTGAACTAGGACGTGCGTCATGATGTTGAAGAAGGATGGTGTGGGAACACCATCTCGAAACTGACAAGACATTGCACCAAATCATTCTCTAACCTTGGTATGATTTCTGGATCGATTACCTTCTGAGAGATTGCGTTGAGGAATTCACATAGCTACACAATGGCTAATCGACCATTTTCTGGTAGAAGCCCCCTCAATATAACCGGAAGCAGTTGCGTCATAATCACGTGGCAGTCAAGATATTTAGGTTATGGAAATTTTTCTCTGCCAGATTTATTACTCCCTTTATATTTGACGAGAAGCTAGACGGTACCTTCATACTCAGCAGACATTCAAAGAAGATTTCCTTCTCTTCTTTCGTAAGAGCGTAGCTGGCTTGACCCTGATGTATGTCGTATTTTCCGTGCATACGTTGTTGGTCCTCCCGTGCCTCCGGTGTATCTTTTGTCTTCCCATACACACCCAAGAAGCCAAGCATGGTCACGCAAAGATTCTTCGTCACGTGCATCTCGTCGATTGCAGAGCGGACTTCTAGGTCTTTCCAATAGGGCAGGTCCCAAAACATAGATTTCTTCTTCCACATGGGTGCGCGTCAGCGTCATTCGGAACAGATTGTCCGCCAGGACCCTTTCCAAAGATTACCTTCAAATCGTTGTCCATATCATGTACATCATCACCAGTACGGTGGCGAGGGTTCGTCCGGTGATCTGCCTAACATTTGAAATGCTCGCCTTTCTTTCTTACGGGATGCCTGCTCGGAAGAAATCGACGATGTCCCAGGTACACATTCTTCCTACAATTATCCAAATATATACTTTCGGTATCAGCTTTCCTCCTGCATTGCCGACTCAGCTTCTTCCCCCATTGTTGTACCATCGTATTCAGGGAACCCATGGCCAGGATAGCTGTCGTCGTCCTCTTCTTCTTCATTGTCTTCCATCATAACCCCTCTTTCTCCGTGCTTGGTCCAAACATTATAGTGGGCCATGAAACCGGACTCAAACAGGTGGACGTGAATGGTTCTTGACTTAGAGTAATTCTGATCATTCTTACAGCCAGCTCATGGACAAGGCATAAAACCATCCGCCCGCTTGTTTGCCTCAGCCGCAAGCAGAAAAGTACGCACGCGATTAATGAACTGGGAAGAGTATCGGTCATCATACATCCATTGCGAGCTCATCTTCATTACACAACACCGAAAAGACTAAATTAAAACAAGTTCATACATAAAGTTCATACACACTATCAATGGCATATTTTCATACATAAAGTTCATACATAAAACAACATACAAACTCTGTAGCTAAAGCATTTAAATGCAACAACAAATGTGATCAAGATCGCAACTAAGGTAACAATTGATCCAACAACATAATGATACCAAGCCTCACTATCAAAGGCATATTTTCTAATCTTTCTAATTTTTAAGCGCATTTTCTCCATCTTGATCTTGTGATTATTGACGGCACACTATCATTCAGCAACATGTAACTCCAATTCCATCTTGTCCTCCTCAATTCTTTTCAATTTCTCTTTCAAATACTTGTTTTCTTTTTCAACTAAATTTAATGTAAAGCCCAGGATGCGACTATATCTCCTACGTGTCGAGGCATGGGTTAGAGACATAAGCGCAATCTGGAATGATCGCAAGTGTGGTATCTTTGCACAACTCATGTAAACGAACTGGGATGAAAGAGTAAAATAGTTGGCTTAAACTCGCCACGTCACATAGTGAATACAATAGCATACATTCATCCAAATAACACAGGGTCCGACTACGGACGAAATCCAAACAAGAAAAGATACCACAACCACAAGTCCTGATCGCCCCTAGTAGGAACCACTACTGATCGTCAGGATACGTTACATAAAAACGGCCACGCTCTTCACCGAACTCCCAGTGAAGTTCTGATCCATCTCCCGCATCATTCTCGGTTGTACGTGCATCTGGTGTGTGTTGTAATTTGTGAGTCACAAAGACTCAGCAATCCCATTCCCGGGTTTCAAAACTAACAAAGCCTTTAGGTGTGGAGAGGTAATAAAGTGTCTGCAGCAAGCACTAAGCAACTAGCTTACGAATTCAGAGCGAGAGGAGAATATGTGCCAACGGTCGCCAAGGATGATCAAAAAGTGATCCTAGCTACTCACGTTCATGCATAACCCCACCGTGTTCACTTTCCGAAAACCCCTTCGAAAAGAGACCATCACGGTACTCTCACAGGTAGTGTATTCTTAAGGATATGGTGTCAAGTTATCTACAACCATATATTAACAAATTCCCATCTGCCACATAACCGCGGGCACGGCTTTCAATAGTTCATAACCCTGCAGGGGTGTCCCAACTTAGCCCATCACAAGCTCACGATCTGCGGAGTCGCAACTCCATGTTGACAAGACCCGAGTATTCTCCGAATCCCGTGCTCATGATATTGCGACAAAGGTAAAAATAATCCAGCAAGACCTCCCGGCGTGCCGACACCCTGATAGTAGCCGCGCGTATCTCTTCTCAGGCCACGACCGGATAGGTCAGCCTACAGGTAAATACCAGATACCTCGGGTTTCCCCGAGGCGGCCCTCCAGTCCGCCCAGTTTGGACCAACACTCATGAGGAGCACTGGCCCGGGTTGTTGATTAAGAACTCAGGTTTATAACTCCCTATGCAAGTTTTAGTTGTTAGGAAAATGTAGTACCAAAGTTGGGTCTTGCTAGAAAAGATTTAAATAGAGCGAATTATCAAGGGGGGGGGCCCATAAACCCCAACCGTGTTAGGAACGCAAAATCAAGGAACATAACACCAGTTTATCGGGTCCTAAGGTGGCATGAGTGGAACAAAACACCAAGCAGAAGGCCAAGCCTTCCACCCATTACCAATATATATGTGCATTAATTTAATTAAGATATATATTGTGTTATCCCAATAAACAAGTCCGAACATGGAGCAATCTTCAAACTTCACCTGCAACTAACAACGCTATAAGAGGGGCTGAGCAAAAGCGTACTTAGCCAATCAACGGTTTGCTAGGAAGGCAGTTAGAGTGTTTCATTGAAACATAGGAGGCTGACAAGACAAGAATAGGCATCGAGGCATAGCTAAAGAGCGAGAAAACTAGCAAGGCAAAGATAGAGGTGACATCGGGGAATGGTCATTGATACGTCTCCAACGTATCTATAATTTTTTATTGTTCCATGCTATTATATTATCCTTCTAGGATGTTTTATGGGCTTTTATATACACTTTATATGATTTTTGGGACTAACCTATTAACCCAGAGCCCAGTGCCAGTTTCTGTTTTTCTCCTGTTTTAGGGTATCGCAGAAAAGGAATATCAAACGGAGCTCAATGGACCTGAAATTCAACGGAGGCTGTTTTTGGACCAGAAGAAGCCCAGAAAGTGCCGGAGGGGGCCCCAGAAGATCCACGGGCTGCCCACGAGGGTAGGGGAACCCCTCCTACTGGGCACGCCCCTCTGCCTCGTGGACAGTCCGGAGACCCCCTTTACTTGCCCCCGACTCCAACACCTCCTATATTAAATGAAACCTCAAGAAAGTAACCTAGATCGGGAGTTATGCTGCCGAAAGCCTCTGTTGCCACCGAAAACCAATCTAGACGCATTCTGGCACCCCGCCGGAGGGGGGGAATCCCTTTACAGTGGCCATCTTCATCACCCCGGCACTCTCCATGACGAGGGAGGAGTAGTCCACCCTCGGGGCTGAGGGTATGTACCAGTAGCTATGTGTTTGATCTCTCTCTCTCTCTCTCTCTCTCTCTCTCTCTCTCTCATGTTCTTGAGATGGAACGATCTTGATGTATCGCGAGCTTTGCTATTATAGGTTGATCTTATATGTTTCTCCCCCTCTACTCTCTTGTAATGGATTGAGTTTTCCCTTTGAAGTTATCTTATCGGATTGAGTCTTTAAGGATTTGAGAACACTTGATGTATGTCTTGCGTGGGATACCTGTGGTGACATTGGGGTATTCTATTGATTCACTTGATCTATGTTTTGGTAATCAACTTGCGGGTTCCATGACCTTGGGAATCTATGCATAGGGGTTGGCACACGTTTTCGTCTTGACTCTCCGGTAGAAACTTTGGGGCACTCTTTGAAGTTCTTTGTGTTGGTTGAATAGATGAATCTGAGATTGTGTGATGCATATCGTATAATCATGCCCACGGATACTTGAGGTGACAATGGAGTATCTAGGTGACATTAGGGTTTTGGTTGATTTGTAACTTAAGGTGTTATTCTAGTACGAACTCTATGATAGATCGAACGAAAAGAACAGCTTCGTGTTATTTTACTACGGACTCTTGAATAGATCGATCAGAAAGAATAACTTTGAGGTGGTTTCGTACCCTACCATAATCTCTTCGTTTGTTCTCCACTATTAGTGACTTTGGAGTGACTCTTTGTTGCATGCTGAGGGCTAGTAATATGATCCAATTATGTTATCCTTTTTGAGAGAACTTGCACTGGTGAAAGTATGAACCCTATGAAGGAAATATGCCCTAGAGGCAATAATAAAGATGTTATTTGTATTTCCTTATATGATGATAAATGTCTTTTATTCATGCTAGAATTGTATTAACCAGAAACTTAGTACATGTGTGAATACATAGACAAAATATTATGTCCCTAGTATGCCTCTACTAGACTAGCTCATTGATCAAAGATGGCTATGTTTCCTAGCCATAGACATGAGTTGTCATTTGATCAATGGGATCACATCATTAGGAGAATGATGTTATGTACTAGACAAGGTGTGAAGTTGAGTAAGACTCAATGCCCGGCCACTTCAGAAGATAGAGAGAAAATGAAAGTCATTCCCTATGCCTCAGCCATAGGATCTATCGTGTGCCTTGCTATAAGTTTGGCAGGGAGGTACCAAAGTAATCTAGGAGTGGATCACTTGACATCGGTCAAGAACATCCTGAAATACCTGAAAAGGACAAAGGATATGTTTCTCGTGTATGGAGGTGACAAAGAGCTCGTCGTAAACGGTTAAGTCGATTCCAGCTTTGACACTGATCCGGATGACTCTAAGTCACAAACCGAATATGTATTTTTATTAAACGGTGGAGCTGTCAGTTGGTGAAGTTCCAAGCAGAGCGTCGTGGCGGGATCTATATGTGAAGCGGAATACATAGCTGCTTCGGAAGCAGCAAATGAAGGAGTCTGGATGAAGGAGTTCATATCCGATCTAGGTGTAATACCTAGTGCATCGGGTCCAATGAAAATCTTTTGTGACAACACTAGAGCAATAGCCTTGGCGAAGGAATCCAGGTTTCACAAGAGAACAAAGCACATCAAAAGACCCTTCAATTCCATCCGCGATCTAGTCAAGGAGGGAGACATAGAGATTTGCAAGATACATACGGATCCGAATGTTGCAGACCCGTTGACTAAGCCTCTTCCGCGAGCAAAACATGATCAGCACCAGGACTCCATGGGTGTTAGGATCATTACTTTGTAATCTAGATTATTGACTCTAGTTCAAGTGGGAGACTAAAGGAAATATGCCCTAGAGGCAATAATAAAGATGTTATTTGTATTTCCTTATATCATGATAAAGTCTTTTATTCATGCTAGAATTGTATTAACCGGAAACTTTGTACATGTGTGAATACATAGACAAAACAATATGTCCCTAGTATGCCTTTACTAGACTAGCTCATTGATCAAAGATGGCTATGTTTCCTAGCCATAGACATGAGTTGTCATTTGATCAACGGGATCACATCATTAGGAGAATGATTTGATGGACTAGACCCGTCCGTTAGCTTAGCACTATGATCGTTTAGTTTTACTGCTATTGCTTTCTTCATGACTTATACATGTTCCTATGACTATGAGATTATGCAACTCCCGAATACCGTAGGAACACCTTGTGTGCTATCAAACGTCACAACATAACTAGGTGATCATAAAGATGCTCTACATGTGTCTCCGAAAGTGTTCGTGGTGTTGGCATAGATCAAGAATAGGATTTGTCACTCCGAGTGTCGGAGAGGTATCTCTGGGCCCTCTCGGTAATACACATCATAATAAGCCTTGCAAGCAAATGACTAATGAGTTAGTCACGAGATGATGTATTATGGAACGAGTAAAGAGACTTGCCCGTAATGAGATTGAACTAGGTATTGAGATACTGACGACCGTATCTCGAGCAAGTAACATACCGATGACAAAGGAACAACGTATGTTGTTATGCAGTTTGACCGATAAAGATCATCGTATAATATGTAGGAACAAATATGAGCATCCAGGTTCCGCTATTGGTTATTGACCGGAGATGAGTCTCGGTCATGTCTACATAGTTCTCGAACCCGTAGGGTCCGCACGCTTAATGTTTGATGACGATCGGTATTATGAGTTTATGAGTTTTGATGTACCGAAGGTAGTACGGAGTCCCGGATGAGATCACGGACATGACGAGGAGTCTCGGAATGTCCGAGACGTAAAGATTGACATATTGGACGACTATATTCGGACACCGAAGTGTTCTGGAGAGTATCGGAATTTACCGGAGTGCCGGGGGGTTACCGGAACCCCCGGGGGAAAGTTCGGCCTTAGTGGGCCATAGGGGAGAAAGAGGACAGCAGCCAGGAGGTGGCGCGCCCCCTCCCAAGGGCAGTCCGAATTGGACTAGGGGAGGGGGGTGCGGCCCCCTCTTTCCTTCTCCTTCTCTCCCTCTCTTTCCTTCCCCTCTTGGTGCTTCCTACTAGGAATAGGATTGCAATCCTATTCCTAGTAGGATTGCCTCTCCTGGCGCGCCATAGAGGGCCGGCTAGCCTCCCCCCTTGCTCCTTTATATACAGGGGCAAGGGGGCACCCTAGGAGACACAAGTTGATCAGTTGATCTCTCCCAACCGTGTGCGGTGGCCCCCTCCACAGTAACACTCCTCGGTCATATCGTTGTAGCGCTTAGGCGAAGCCCTGCGACGGTAACTTCATCATATCCGTCACCACGCCGTCGTGCTGACAAAACTCTCCCGTGAAGCTCAGCTGGATCAAGAGCTCGTGGGACGTCATCAAGCTGAACGTGTGCTGAACGCAGAGGTGCCGTACGTTCGGTACTTGATCGGTTGGATCGCGAAGAAGTTCGGCTACATCAACCGCGCCACTAGACGCTTCCGCTCCCGGTCTACGAGGGTACGTAAACACACTCTCCCCCTCGTTGCTATGCATCTAGTAGATAGATCTTGCGTGATCATAGGAAAATTTTGAAAATACTACGTTCTCCAACAGTGGCATCATGAGCCAGGTCTATGCGTAGATGATATGCACGAGTAGAACACAAGTGAGTTGTGGACGATACTAGTCATACTGCTTACCAGCATGTCATACTTTGCTTCGGCGGTATTGTGAGATGAAGCGGCCCGGACCGACATTACGCGTACGCTTACGCGAGACTGGTTTCACTGTTATGAGCACTCGTTGCTTAAAGGTGACTGGAGGGTGTCTGTCTCTCTCACTTTAGCTGAATCAAGTGTGACTACGCCCGGTCCTTGTGAAGGTTAAAACAACACATACTTGATGAAACATCGTTGTGGTTCTGTATGTGTAGGTAAGAACGGTTCTTGCTAAGCCCGTAGCAGCCACGTAAAACTTGCAACAACAAAGTAGAGGACGTCTAACTTGTTTTTGCAGGGCATGTTGTGATGTGATATGGTCAAGACATGATGTGTTATACGGTTTTGTATGAGATGATCATGTTTTGTAAAGTTATCGGCAACTGGCAGGAGCCATATGGTTGTCGCTTTATTCTATGAAATGCAATCGCCATGTAATTGCTTTACTTTATCACTAAGCGGTAGCGATAGTCGTGGAAGCAATAGTTGGCGAGACGACAACGATGCTACGATGGAGATCAAGGTGTCGCGCCGGTGACGAAGGTGATCATGACGGTGCTTTGGAGATGGAGATCAAAAGCACAAGATGATGATGGCCATATCATGTCACATATTTTGATTGCATGTGATGTTTATATTATTATGCTTCTTATTTTGCTTAGTACGACGGTAGCATTATAAGATGATCCCTTACAAAATTTCAAGGTATAAGTGTTCTCCCTGAGTATGCACCGTTGCGAAAGTTTGTCGTGCCGAGACACCACGTGATGATCGGGTGTGATAAGCTCTACGTTCAAATACAATGGGTGTAAGCCATTTTTGCACACGCAGAATACTCGGGTTAAACTTCACGAGCCTAGCATATGCAGATATGGACTTGGAACACTAGAGACCGAAAGGTCGAGCGTGAATCATATAGTAGATATGATCAACATAAGATGTTCACCATTAAAACTACTCCATCTCACGTGATGATCGGACATGGTTTAGTTGATTTGGATCACGTGATCATTTAGATGACCGGAGGGATGCCTATCTAAGTGGGAGTTCTTAAGTAATATGATTAAATTGAACTTTAATTTATCATAAACTTAGTCCTGATAGTTTTTTTCATATCTATGTTGTTGTAGATCAATGGCCCGTGCTACCGTCCCTTTGAATTTTAATGCATTCCTAGAGAAAGCTAAGTTGAAAGATGATGGTAGCAATTACACGGACTGGGTCCGTAACTTGAGGATTATCCTCATTGCTGCACAGAAGAATTATGTCCTTGAAGCACCGCTAGGTGACATGCCCCCTCCCGCTAATGTAGACGCTTTGAACGTCTGGCAGACGCGGTTTGATGACTACACGATAGTTCAGTGTGCCATGCTTTACGGCTTAGAACCGGGACTTCAACGACATTTTGAACGTCATGGACCATATGAGATGTTCCAGGAGTTGAAGTTAATATTTCAAGAAAATGCCCGGATTGAGAAATATGAGATTTCCAATAACTTCTACAGCTGCAAGATGGAGGAGAATAGTCCTATCAGTGAACACTTGCTCAGAATGTCTGGGTACTACAATCATATGACTCAACTTGGTTGCAAAGTTGACGAGGATAGTGTTATTGATAGAGTTCTTCAATCACTGCCACCAAGCTATAAAGGCTTCGTGATGAACTATAATATGCAAGGGATGCAGAAGACAATTCCCGAGCTCTTCGCTATGCTCAAAGCTGCGGAGGTAGAAATAAAAAAGGAGCATCAAGTGTTGATGGTTAACAAGACCGCTAGTTTCAAGAAAAAGGGCAAGGGAAAGAAGGGGAACTTCAAGAAGAATAGCAAGATAGTTGCTACTCCTACGAAGAAACCCAAGTCTGGAGCCAAGCCTGAAACTGAGTGCTTCTACTGCGAGGGGACTGGACACTGGAAACGGAACTGACCCAAGTATTTGGCGGATAAGAAGGATGGCAAGGTGAACAAAGGTATATGTGATATACATGTTATTGATGTGTACCTTACTAATGCTCGTAGTAGTACCTAGGTATTTGATACCGGTTTGGTTGCTAATATTTGTAACTCGAAACAGGGACTACGGATTAAACAAAGATTGGCTAAGGACGAGGTGACGATGTGCGTGGGAAATGGTTCCAAAGTCGATGTGATCGCCGTCGGCACGCTACCTCTACATCTACCTTCGGGATTAGTTTTAGACCTAAATAATTGTTATTTGGTGCCAGCGTTAAGCATGAACATTATATATGGATCTTGTTTGTTGCGAGACGGTTATTCATTTAAATCAGAGAATAATGGTTGTTCTATTTTTATGAATAATATCTTTTATGGTCATGCACCCTTGAAGAGTGGTCTATTCTTGTCGGATCTCGATTGTAGTGATACACATATTCATAATATTGAAGCCAAAAGATGCAAGGTTAATAATGATAGTGCAACCTATTTGGGGCACTGCCGTTTAGGTCATATTGGTGTAAAGTGCATGAAGAAACTCCATAGTGATGGACTTTTGGAATCACTTGATTATGAATCACTTGGTGCTTGCGAACCATGCATCATGGGCAAGATGACTAAAACTCCGTTCTCCGGAACTGTGGAGTGAGCAACAGATTTGTTGGAAATCATACATACTGATGTATGCGGACCAATGAGTGTTGAAGCTCGCGGCGGGTATCGTTATTTTCTGACCTTCACTGATGATTTGAGCAGATATGGGTATATCTACTTAATGAAGCACAAGTCTGAAACATTTGAAAAGTTCAAAGAATTTCAGAGTGAAGTAGAGAATCATCGTAACAAGAAAATAAAGTTTCTGCGATCTGATCGTGGAGGTGAATATTTGAGTTACGAGTTTGGTCTTCATTTGAAACAATGTGGAATAGTATCACAACTCACGCCACCCGGAACACCACAGCGTAATGGTATGTCCGAACGTCGTAACCGTACTTTATTGGATATGGTGTGATCTATGATGTCTCTTACCAATTTACCACTATAGTTTTGGGGTTATGCTTTAGAGACAGCTGCATTCACGTTAAATAGGGCACCATCTAAATCCGTTGAGACGACACCTTATGAACTATGGTTTGGCAAGAAACCAAAGTTGTCGTTTCTTAAAGTTTGGGGCTGCGATGCTTATGTGAAAAAGCTTCAACCTGATAAGCTCGAACCCAAGTCGGAGAAATGTGTCTTCATAGGATACCCAAAAGAGACTGTTGGGTACACCTTCTATCATAGATCCGAAGGCAAAATGTTCGTTGCTAAAAATGGATCCTTTCTAGAGAAGGAGTTTCTCTCGAAAGAAGTGAGTGGGAGGAAAGTAGAACTTGATGAGGTAATTGTACCTTCTCCCGAATTGGAAAGTGGAACATCACAGAAACTAGTTCCAGTGATTCCTACACCAATTAGTGAGGAAGCTAATTATGATGATCATGGAACTTCAGATCAAGTTTCTACTGAACGTCGTAGATCAACCAGAGTACGTTCCGCACCAGAGTGGCACGGCAACCCAGTTCTGGAAGTCATGTTACTAGACCATGATGAACCTATGAACTATGAGGAAGCGATGATGAGCCCAGATTTCGCAAAATGGCTTGAGGCCATGAAATCTGAGATGGGATCCATGTATGAGAACAAAGTGTGGACTTTGGTTGACTTGCCCGATGATCGACAAGCCATCGAAAATAAATGGATCTTCAAGAGGAAGACCGACGCAGACGGTAATGTTACTGTTTACAAAGCTCGACTTGTTGCGAAAGGGTTTCGACAAGTTCAAGGAGTTGACTACGATGAGACTTTCTCACCTGTAGCGATGCTTAAGTCTGTCCGAATCATGTTAGCAATTGCCGCATTTTATGATTATGAAATCTGGCAAATGGATGTCCAAACTGCATTCCTGAATGGATATCTCAAAGAAGAGTTGTATATGATGCAACCAGAAGGTTTTGTCGATCCAAAAGGAGCTAACAAAGTATGCAAGCTCCAGCGATCCATCTATGGACTGGTGCAAGCATCTCGGAGTTGGAATATACGCTTTGATGAGGTGATCAAAGCATATGGTTTTATACAGACTTTTGAAGAAGCCTGTATTTACAAGAAAATGAGTGGGAGCTCTGTAGCATTTCTGATATTATATGTGGATGACATATTGTTGATTGGAAATGATATAGAATTTCTGGATAGCATAAAAGGATACTTGAATAAGAGTTTTTCAATGAAAGACCTCGGAGAAGCTGCTTACTTATTAGGCATCCAGATTTATAGAGATAGATCAAGACTCTTAATTGGACTTTCACAAAACACATACCTTGATAAAGTTTTGAAAAAGTTCAAAATGGATCAGTCGAAGAAAGGGTTCTTGCCTGTGTTACAAGGTGTGAAGTTGAGTAAGACTCAATGCCCGACCACTGCAGAAGATAGAGAGAAAATGAAAGTCATTCCCTATGCCTCAGCCATAGGATCTATCATGTATGCAATGCTGTGTACCAGACCTGATGTGTGCCTTGCTATAAGTTTGGCAGGGAGGTACCAAAGTAATCCAGGAGTGGATCACTGGACAGCGGTGAAGAAAATCCTGAAATAGCTGAAAAGGACAAAGGATATGTTTCTCGTGTATGGAGGTGACAAAGAGCTCGTCGTAAACGGTTACGTCGATTCCAGCTTTGACACTGATCCGGATGACTCTAAGTCACAAACCAGATATGTATTTTTATTAAACGGTGGAGCTGTCAGTTGGTGCAGTTCCAAGCAGAGCGTCGTGGCGGGATCTACATGTGAAGCAGAATACATAGCTGCTTCGGAAGCAGAAAATGAAGGAGTCTGGATGAAGGAGTTCATATCCGATCTAGGTGTAATACCTAGTGCATCGGGTCCAATGAAAATCTTTTGTGACAACACTAGAGCAATAGCCTTGGCGAAGGAATCCAGGTTTCACAAGAGAACAAAGCACATCAAAAGACGCTTCAATTCCATCCGCGATCTAGTCAAGGAGGGAGACATAGAGATTTGCAAGATACATACGGATCTGAATGTTGCAGACCCGTTGACTAAGCCTCTTCCACGAGCAAAACATGATCAGCACCAGGACTCCATGGGTGTTAGGATCATTACTTTGTAATCTAGATTATTGACTCTAGTTCAAGTGGGAGACTGAAGGAAATATGCCATAGAGGCAATAATAAAGATGTTATTTGTATTTCTTTATATCATGATAAAGTCTTTTATTCATGCTAGAATTGTATTAACCGGAAACTTAGTACATGTGTGAATACATAGACAAAACATTATGTCCCTAGTATGCCTCTACTAGACTAGCTCATTGATAAAAGATGGCTATGTTTCCTAGCCATAGACATGAGTTGTCATTTGATCAACGGGATCACATCATTAGGAGAATGATGTTATGGACTAGACCCGTCCGTTAGCTTAGCACTATCATCGTTTAGTTTTACTGCTATTGCTTTCTTCATGACTTATACATGTTCCTATGACTATGAGATTATGCAACTCCCGAATACCGTAGGAACACCTTGTGTGCTATCAAACGTCACAACGTAACTGGGTGATCATAAAGATGCTCTACATGTGTCTCCGAAAGTGTTCATGGTGTTGGCATAGATCAAGAATAGGATTTGTCACTCCGAGTGTCGGAGAGGTATCTCTGGGCCCTCTCGGTAATACACATCATAATAAGCCTTGCAAGCAAATAACTAATGAGTTAGTTACGAGATGATGTATTACAGAACGAGTAAAGAGACTTGCCGGTAACGAGATTGAACTAGGTATTGAGATACTGACGATCGAATCTCGGGCAAGTAACATACCGATGACAAAGGGAACAACATATGTTGTTATGCGGTTTGACCGATAAAGATCTTCATAGAATATGTAGGAACCAATATGAGCATCCAGGTTCCTCTATTGGTTATTGACCGGCGATGAGTCTCGGTCATGTCTACATAGTTCTCGAACCCGTAGGGTCCGCACGCTTAACGTTTGATGACGATCGGTATTATGAGTTTATGAGTTTTGATGTACCGAAGGTAGTTCGGAGTCCCGGATGAGATCACGAACATGACGAGGAGTCTCGGAATGTCCGAGACGTAAAGATTGATATATTGGACGACTATATTCGGACACCGGAAGTGTTCTGGAAAGTTTCGGAATTTACCGGAGTGCCGGGTGGGGGTTACCGGAACCCCCCGGGGGAAAGTTCGGCCTTAGTGGGCCATAGGGGAGAAAGAGGACAACAGCCAGGAGGTGGCGCACCCCCTCCCAAGGGCAGTCCGAATTGTACTAGGGGAGGGGGGCGCGGCCCCCTCTTTCCTTCTCCTTCTCTCCCTCTCTTTCCTTCCCCTCTTGGTGATTCCTACTAGGAATAGGATTGCAATCCTATTCCTAGTAGGATTGCCTCTCCTGGCACGCCTGAAAGATCGTGGATGTCGCCTAGAGGGGGGGGTGAATAGGCGCTTTAAAATAATTACGGTTTAGGCTTGAACAAATGCGGAATAAACCTAGCGGTTAATTTGTCAAGCACAAAACCTACAACAACTAGGCTCACCTATGTGCACCAACAACTTATGCTAAGCAAGATAAACAACTAGGTGATAGCAAGATATATGACAAGAACAAAGTATACTGCATAAGTAAAGGGCTCGGGTAAGAGATAACCGAGGCACGCGGAGACGACGATGTATCCCGAAGTTCACACCCTTGCGGATGCTAATCTCCGTTTGGAGCGGTGTGGAGGCACAATGCTCCCCAAGAAGCCACTAGGGCCACCGTAATCTCCTCACGCCCTCGCACAATGCAAGATGCCGTGATTCCACTAAGGGACCCTTGAGGGCGGTCACCAAACCCGTACAAATGGCAACCCTTGGGGGCGGTCACTGAACCCGTACACTTTGGCAACCCTTGGGGGCGGTCACCGGTACCCGTCAAATTGCTCGGGTCGATCTCCACAACCTAATTGGAGACCCCGACGCTTGCCCGGAGCTTTACACCACAATGATTGAGCTCCGAACACCAAGGTTGGGGCTATCTCCCCAACGATACCACAAAGCTTCACCACAATGGAATATGGCTCCGAGGTGACCACAACCGTCTAGGGCGCCCAAGCACCCAAGAGGAACAAGCTCAAGGGTACCAAGCACCCAAGAGTAATAAGCTTCTCAACTTCACTTCCATGTATCACCGTGGAGTACTCAAACCGATGCACCAAATGCAATAGCAAGGGCACACGGAGCGCCCAAGTCCTTCTCTCCCAAATCCCATCAAAGCAACTAATGCTAGGGAGGGAAATGAGAGGAAGAACAAAAAGGAGAACACCAAGAACTCCAAGATCAAGATCCAAGGGGTTCCCCTCACCTAGAGGAGAAAGTGATTGGTGGAAATGTGGATCTAGATCTCCTCTCTCTTTTCCCCCAAAAACTAGCAAGAATCCATGGAGGGATTGAGAGATAGCAAGCTCGAAGAAGGTCAACAATGGGGGAAGAACACGAGCTCAAAGGATAAGGTTCATTGGGGAAGAAGAACCCCTTTTATAGGTGGGGGAAAATCCAACCGTTATGCTCACAGCCCGCACAGAGCGGTACTACCGCTCCAGGAGCGGTACTACCGCTAGGGCAGTAGAACCCCTTTGAAAAACAACAGCGAGGAGGCAAAAAGGTCAGAAGAACCGTCGGAGCGGTAGTACCGCTTGACCTCACGGTACTACCGCTACGGGTAGCAGTACTACTTCTAAAGGTAGCGGTACTACTGCTTGCGAGCGGTACTAAAAAATTACATCCGTGCCTACCACCGCTGGACTTGTGACGAGTTTCTGGTCCCGAGCGGAAGTAGCCACGGAAGTAGCCGCGGTAGTACTGCTCCAAGCGGTAGTACCGCTCCCGAAAGCGGTAGTAAAAAATTACTTCCGCTCCAACCCGCAGTAGTACCGCTGCAGCCTTTTCAGTACACCAAACGACAATAACTTTTGCATACGGACTCCGAATTCGATGAAACCAAGTTTGTTGGAAAGCTAGCGACAAGGGCTAACACAATCTTGATAGAAAAACCAATAAGAAGCAAATTAGAAAAGGCCCATAAGAAAATGGTGAGAACCCTTCCTCGGATAAGACCGGTAAAACACCCAACACCGGAAACATCATAGAAGACAGATGTGAACTCCGTTTTCGATGAACTCAAGCTTGTCATCAAGATGACCATAAGCTCTAAGACTCACAAAGAGAACCAAACAAGAACCAAGAAACATGATGCAAGGATGCAATGGTTTGAGCTCTCTACTAACGATACGATCAAGCTACCAACTTGAGAGCCCCCCTTGATAGTACGGCAAACGATCCTATAACCCGGTCTCCCAACTACCACCACGAGACCGGTAAAATAGAAAACCTATCAAGGGCAAACCTTTGCTTTGCACAAAGTCCACTTGAGCTAGATGTAGACGATCTTGACTTCCTCAAGTTGGACCACCTTTCTTGATTGCGTTGTCTCGGTGAAGACTAGTAGATTGCCCCCCCATACTCCTATGGGTGAGCCACTCTTCGGCATATCTTCACAAGTCCATTGTCACCACAATGGACGGCAAGCTTTAAGAACTTGATCTCTTTGTGATGCTCCACTTGAACTTGCACACCGCAACCTAACCCCACAAAGAACTCTCACGAAGACCATGGGTTAGTACACAAAGCGTGATTGACAATGCTTACCATACCATAGGATTGCTTGATCCCTCTCGGTACATCTTCTACGCTTTGTGTGTTGATCAACTTGATTCACTCCTTCACTTAGTCTTGATCAACCTTGAATCTTTCCAACTCTCTTCATTTGGATGATGTCTTGAAGGTAAACATGAATGATAACACACTCTTCGTCTTCAAGACATGCTTGCAATAAGCTCAACACTCACAAGACCAATCTTTGGATAATTCCTTAATAACACCTTGGTCATCACAAACTCTCCTTGAAACCAACAAACGAACTCCAAGAAAAGCCTATGGACAAACCCTTCAAATATAACTCAAGGCAACCATTAGTCCATAGAGATTGTCATTAATTACCAAAACCAAACATGGGGGCACTGCATGTTCTTTCAATCTCCCCCATTTTGGTAATTGATGACAATCACTTTCAAGAGAGTTTATATAAGGAATTATGCATCACCATACCTTGCAACAATAATGTATGCGCATGAGATGCAAAAGCTTAGGAACAAAACCAAAGCAAGAAGAGCGAAGAGACAACTCTCTAAACTTCCTCACAAAACTAAACTCTCCGAAACTTCTCCCCCATTGGAATCGATTGCCAAAATGGCTGAATAGCTTAGAAGGTCAATATAAATTGTGTTCCTCCATAAATTATGTATTCCTCAAAATAGAGAGTGGAAGGCAATACATATATCCAACTGTAAATACTTGGAGGAAGACAAACTATATTGAGTCCCAAAGATTGCAAAAGAATGATATGCCACAAAGGCATAACAAAGGGAGAAAAAGACGCAATCAAGCAATCAAAGAATACCAATTGAATCAAGCTATCAAAAGATACCAATTGACCCAACTAGACCAATGATCCTACATGCCAAATGAATAAAAGATATTATGATAAGAGCAAAGGAGTGTTCTATAGAAACTAGGGAAGCTCCCCATGATTTGTGCACAATTTAGTTTTGTATTTGGATACAGCGAGCACAAAATAGGATCGTCGCTCCTCCAAGATCAATAGAACCTCACGACATAGCAACGGAGTGTTCTAAAGACATTAGTGAAGCTCCCCATAATTTATGCACTCCTTAGAATATTTTCATTAGGATACCAAGTGCACAAAATAGGATCATCACTCCCCCAAGATCAATAGACACTCACACCAAGTGCAAGTGAGCATGAAGGAAACAAAGCCTAGCACTTGCAACAAACAAATGGTTGAGCAATATATAAAAGAGTCAACTTAAGAGTAGGCTCAACCAAAATGATGTGTGTGAGTCATGGCAAAGCACTTGAGAAGATTAATGTATGGATGAACATTAAACATCAGTATACTCTGGAATGAATGAGATACACAGTGCAAGTCCTATCATTCCCACACAAAACAGCAAATGGGTTCACAAGCTCACTAATAATCATATAAATAACCTATGCTTGTGACAACCTGTGGTGAAGATATAAAAAGGATAGCTTTGTCATGAGGAGGGATACCAATAGAAATGGCAAAGCCTCATCAAGACAAGCAAGAGAGAATGATCTTCACCACAAAAGAGTGCATCAAGATGAAACGATATAAGATCCGCACTCGAGACACACACCTTCACGGAGCCACCAAAGAAATAAAACAGGAACAAAAAGGTGGACGTGAAAGAAGGGGATATCAAATAGATATGCAACTTCTCTCAAGTGTATAAGATTCTAGGTAGATGAAGATCATGATGATATCAATCCACAAAGAAGGATGTACACACAAAATTGTTGCAAAAAGGAAGGAATAAGATATCCCCAAGGAAGTCATAAATATACCAATAAGATATTTTCTTGAAGGCATAGCACATGGCTAGATATGTTCTTATTGTATATAAATGAGTTCCAACCACACGAGCATCAAAGACATCACAACTAGCAACAAGAGATCATTGTTGGGATGCTTTGAGAAAGGAAACAAGTATCATTAGAAGGAATGACTAACATGCCATGATACAACCTACACAAGGTTGGTGCAAGAAATGTGTGCATGAAGTAGATGGTGATACTTGTTACCGAGATACCATTGGAAGGATGTAGTAGATACCAATTGAAGGTAGATAGTAGTTCATTGAGCATCCTAGCTTGACTCCAATAAGCACATGGTGACACCACCTTCCTTTTGAATGAGCCGAGCATCCAATGCATCTCCAATTGTTCCTAGAACAACAACGCAAACAAAATGGTACCCAAACTCATTGGGACCAAAGAGTTAGAAACACCAATACATAGGACAAATTCCACAAACACATGTGCATTTATATATGAAAATGAATTTCATGCACATCTCATCCAAATTGAGACTAGGTGGAGTTTCCCCTATATATTGGGTTAAAGAAAGAAAGCATGCCAAAGAAAATACATGAAGTAAATATGCATGCTCAAGACTTTCAAGAAACGAAACGAAATGAAAAAGAAATACCAAGTGAAAATAGGATACTAAATGGAGAAATCATCACTTGGAGGATATCTATTTAGAAGATACATCAAGGAATGAGATATCCATTGATACACGCAAAAGGAAAGATATCGGACTCCCAAAAGAGAGGATGGTTCCAAACAAACCAACCCATCTACAAAATTTCATGATGGCACAAAGTACCAAAAAGAAACGGCTTGCCTTCCATCAACACACACTTGAAATGAATCACAATAAGAGTGTTCTATCGAAAATAGGATAGCTCCCCCAAGAATTGTGCATTATAGAGAATTTGCAGTTGAATACGAAATGCACACGATGGGATCATCACTTTCGCTATATCTATAAAACACTAGACAAGATCAAGAAAACAACAAGATCCACAAGTGGCACGGAAGGCAATGGGAGTTGATGCAATCTTGGAAAGAAATAGGCCGAACAAAAGCAAAAGCCAATGTAAAGATGATCAACAATTTCTACCACATATATGATTACCAATTGTCAAGAGACAAGAAGTATTTGGGAATAATTTCCGGTGATAGATAGCAATGATATCCAACATCATCTTCACACCAAGCACAAGCAAATTGGAACTTGTAGAGCTAACATGTCACCTAGGAACAACATAATTTATACTATCAACTCTAGGTGACAAAATCTCAAATTTACACATTTTCTAGGCTTGTAATATGCACATAGAATATTACTCCCCCATAATGTGATACCAATGAAAAACTTACCAAGATGCAAAAGAGGAACCAACAAGAGATAATTAATGGACACTTTAGAATTTGAATTTCTCATGAGAAGATCTACCACATAGTGACTAGATAATCTTGTAATATCAAAACTAGATGGTATTCCTCATGTACACACATTTCTAGGATTGTGAGGTGCACAAAGCACATCACTCCCCCAAAATGGGATGTTCCATTAATCTCTCACAAGAGCCAACTAAGATATAAACAAGATGCAAAAAGGCTCAACACACGACACACGCGTACATGATGTACAAACCAACATACACATACTTGATTTCTCAAGATAAGCAAATTGGAAGCACAACATATACAAGCACATGCAAGGTACAAAACCACAACATGCTAAGGGGCAAGTAACTTTAAATGTAAACAATTTAAGCACGAGTTACCGCAAGGAGGAACATTGGATATACCATAGAAAGATAATCCGAATGACTTGGCTTGAGACAATATGAATGATGAAGACCCCTCAAATCTTCATAATGTAGCCAAGTCTCCAATGCCCTCCAACAACACCTATTGATTAAGTTTGAGCTAGTTGGTCCCCAACCAATTTGGGTCCTAAGAGGTTAGTCACAATAGGCTTGGCTACCCAAATGGTTCTTTTCTTGACACAACTTTGAGTGCCAAGAAACTTGGCAAACACATTGCCAACCTTATCCTTCCCAAGAGAATAGACATCATCAATAATAATTGGGTTGGATAAGTTACCACTAGTGCATGAAGAAGCAAGGTGACCCTTCTCACGGCATAGGTAGCAACATCTACTCTTCACTTTCTTCTCATTTGATTTCTCAAAATGAGAAGCATTACCATGAGTCTTGTTGGGAAGCGGCCTTTCTCCAACTTGCGGTTGAGCACGAGAATGAACTTGTGGCCTATTCCCTTGTTGCTTGTCACTAATGGCCTTCTTCTTCAATGGGCAGGATCTAACATGATGCCCTTCAATTTTGCACTTGAAGCAAATAATCTTGGCCGAATTCTTGAGTAGTTCTAGGCCCTTATTATTGTTAATGATCTTGGACCTTTTCTTCTTGTTGTAGTTGAATCCAAGTCCACCTTTGTCATTGGGGGATTTTTGCACACTCAAGATATTGTTGAGTGTGGACTTCCCTTCATGACACTTTTCCAAGTCTTTCTTCAAAGAAGTGACTTGGGCCTTGAGCTCTTTGATTTCCTCTACATGGTTAGTATCAACAAAAGTACTAGAGTAAGTATAATCTTCATTGTTAGAGCAACAAGGCAAGGAGAGCAATTCATCACAAGATGTACTAACATTGTGAGTAGATGAATTACGAGGACTAGCACATGGCAAGATAGCATTTTGACTTGAAGTAGTGCTAGTATCCACATGAGGCTCACTAGATGTTACCTTGATACTCATAGCCTCATGAGCTATCTTTAGCACATTATGGGATACTAGAAGATCATCATGAGAGCTTGTGAGCTTTACATAACTTTCTTCCAATTTCCCATAATTGTCAGATAGCAACTCAAGTTGAGCCCTTAGCTCAACATTCTCCTTTAAAATGGATGCTTCACTAGAAATAGAGTTAGTAGCACAAGCATCATCAATAATAGCAAGAGGATAAGGCAACTTGGCAAGCTCCTTAGAATATGAAGCTTTAAGTTGAGCATGAGACTCGGTGAGTTTGATGAGCTCACTCTTAATGACCCTTGAGCCATTTTCGAGGTGCTCAAAATCCTCAAGGAGTTTAGCATGTGCAACTTCAAGCTTCTCATTTTTAGTTTCAAAATCATTAGCCACCTTGAGAGCTCTATCACGGGATTCCTTTATTCTAGATAGTTCTAGAGCAAAAGTCTCCTCAAGAGATTCCTTGGTGGTTTGTTCAAGTTCATGAGCTTGCGAAAGGTCGGCGATCTCATTAGCGTAATCACGCTCATGACCTTCCATTTTCTCAATGGTGACCTCATGCTCCTCTAGATGAGATTCCAACTCATCAATATATTTCTTGCCCTCAATGGCAATAGACATGATTTCCATAAAGTTGGAACGAGCTAATTTATTCTTAAGAAGAGCTTTAAAAATCATTTCCCCCTTAATTTTTAAGGAGGCAACATTATCATTCTCTTCATCATTTTCTACATCATCATCATTGTCATCATCACTATCATCACAAGATATATTGGGGTTCAAAGTGGGAGATACCTTTGAAGCCTTAGCCATAAGGCAAAATGCAATAGATGATGATGTAGGATCCCTTGAAGCACCATTCAAGACTACATCTTGTTCCATGGGGTGTTGGGTTTCCTCTACATTGTTAGCACAACAATTCGAGGAAATAGATGCATTTTTATCATGGCAACAAGACATAGCAAGCATATCATCATGAGTTTTAGTCAAGCAATTTCTACATGATATGCAAGGACTATCAACACAAGCATGTGAAACATGTAGGGTTCTCAAAGTGTTAAAGTCCAAGGAAGATGCATTGCAGTAAGATAGTGATGAAGGATCATCCACAAAAAGCATACTATCATATCATTGCAATGACCAACACTACTCACCATATCATTACCTTGTGGCAAACCACATGTAGGTGAAGTATAAGAAGTTGAGAAGACAACACGGCCGAAGGTGGAGGGAGAACAATCATTCCTACAATTCTTGGACACACCATATTTATCTTGAAGCTTTGTCCACAACTCATGAGCATCCCGGAACGACATGAGTTGAAATATAACTACATTGCTCAAAGCATCAAAAAGCACATTAGAAGCTTGAGCATTGAGATAAGAGTTTTTCTCATCCTCTAAAGATAATCTTTGTGCATCCTTTGGAGGAGAAAAACCCATATCTACAATTCGCTCTAAATTTGGGTCCATGACCCTAAAGAGATTAAGCATGCGAATTACCCAAACATCAAAATTTGTGCCATTGAAACTAAGAGTGTCAGAGAATCCTAAACCCCTAGTCGACATCCTTACTCTCTAGGCGGTTAACCCCTATGAAGAGAGACGAGGCTCTGATACCAATTGAAAGATCGTGGATGTCGCCTAGAGGGGGGGGGGGGGTGAATAGGCGCTTTAAAATAATTACGGTTTAGGCTTGAACAAATGCGGAATAAACCTAGCGGTTAATTTGTCAAGCACAAAGCCTACAACAACTAGGCTCACCTATGTGCACCAACAACTTATGCTAAGCAAGATAAACAACTAGGTGATAGCAAGATATATGACAAGAACAAAGTATAGTGCATAAGTAAAGGGCTCGGGTAAGAGATAACCGAGGCACGCGGAGACGACGATGTATCCTGAAGTTCACACCCTTGCGGATGCTAATCTCCGTTTGGAGCGGTGTGGAGGCACAATGCTCCCCAAGAAGCCACTAGGGCCACCGTAATCTCCTCACGCCCTCGCACAATGCAAGATGCCGTGATTCCACTAAGGGACCCTTGAGGGCGGTCACCGAACCCGTACAAATGGCGACCCTTGGGGGCGGTCACCGAACCCGTACACTTTGGCAACCCTTGGGGGCGGTCACCGGTACCCGTCAAATTGCTCGGGTCGATCTCCACAACCTAATTGGAGACCCCGACGCTTGCCCGGAGCTTTACACCACAATGATTGAGCTCCGAACACCAAGGTTGGGGCTATCTCCCCAACGACACCACAAAGCTTCACCACAATGAAATATGGCTCTGAGGTGACCACAACCGTCTAGGGCGCCCAAGCACCCAAGAGGAACAAGCTCAAGGGTACCAAGCACCCAAGAGTAATAAGCTTCTCAACTTCACTTCCACGTATCACCGTGGAGAACTCAAACCGATGCACCAAATGCAATGGCAAGGGCACACGGAGTGCCCAAGTCCTTCTCTCCCAAATCCCACCAAAGCAACTAATGCTAGGGAGGGAAATGAGAGGAAGAACAAGAAGGAGAACACCAAGAACTCCAAGATCAAGATCCAAGGGGTTCCCCTCACCTAGAGGAGAAAGTGATTGGTGGAAATGTGGATCTAGATCTCCTCTCTCTTTTCCCCCAAAAACTAGCAAGAATCCATGGAGGGATTGAGAGATAGCAAGATCGAAGAAGGTCAACAACGGGGGAAGAACACGAGCTCAAAGGATAAGGTTCATTGGGGAAGAAGACCCCCTTTTATAGGTGGGGGAAAATCCAACCGTTATGCTCACAGCCCGCACAGAGCGGTACTACCGCTCCAAGAGCGGTACTACCGCTAGGCAGTAGAACCCCTTTGAAAAACAATAGCGAGGAGGCAAAAAGGTCAGAAGAACTGTCGGAGCGGTAGTACCGCTTGACCTCACGGTACTACCGCTACGGGTAGCGGTACTACTGCTAAGGGTAGCGGTACTAAAAAATTACATCCGTGCCTACCACCGCTGGACTTGTGACGAGTTTTTGGTCCCGAGCGGAAGTAGCCACGGAAGTAGCCGCGGTAGTACTACTCCAAGCGGTAGTACCGCTCCCGAAAGCGGTAGTAAAAAATTACTTCTGCTCCAACCCGCGGTAGTACCGCTGCAGCCTTTTCAGTACACCAAAACGACAATAACTTTTGCATACGGACTCCAAATTCGATGAAACCAAGTTTGTTGGAAAGCTAGCGACAAGGGCTAACACAATCTGGATAGAAAAACCAATAAGAAGCAAATTAGAAAAGGCCCATAAGAAAATGGTGAGAACCCTTCCTCGGATAAGACCGGTAAAACACCCAACACCGAAAACATCATAGAAGACAGATGTGAACTCCGTTTTCGATGAACTCAAGCTTGTCATCAAGATGACCATAAGCTCTAAGACTCACAAAGAGAACCAAACAAGAACCAAGAAACATGATGCAAGGATGCAATGGTTTGAGCTCTCTACTAACGATACGATCAAGCTACCAACTTGAGAGCCCCCCTTGATAGTACGGCAAACGATCCTATAACCCGGTCTCCCAACTACCACCACGAGACCGGTAAAATAGAAAACCTATGAAGGGCAAACATTTGCTTTGCACAAAGTCCACTTGAGCTAGATGTAGACGATCTTGACTTCCTCAAGTTGGACCACCTTTCTTGATTGCGTTGTCTCGGTGAAGACTAGTAGATGGCTCCCCCATACTCCTATGGGTGAGCCACTCTTCGGCATATCTTCACAAGTCCATTGTCACCACAATGGACGGCAAGCTTCAAGAACTTGATCTCTTCGTGATGCTCCACTTGAACTTGCACACCGCAACCTAACCCCACAAAGAACTCTCACGAAGACCATGGGTTAGTACACAAAGCGTGATTGACAATGCTTACCATACCATAGGATTGCTTGATCCCTCTCGGTACATCTTCTACGCTTTGTGTGTTGATCAACTTGATTCACTCCTTCACTTAGTCTTGATCAACCTTGAATCTTTCCAACTCTCTTCATTTGGATGATGTCTTGAAGGTAAACATGAATGATAACACACTCTTCGTCTTCAAGACATGCTTGCAATAAGCTCAACACTCACAAGACCAATCTTTGGATAATTCCATAATAACACCTTGGTCATCACAAACTCTTCTTGAAACCAACAAATGAACTCCAAGAAAAGCCTATGGACAAACCCTTCAAATATAACTCAAGGCAACCATTAGTCCATAGAGATTGTCATCAATTACCAAAACCAAACATGGGGGCACCGCATGTTCTTTCAGCGCCATAGAGGGCCGGCAGGCCTCCCCCCTTTCTCCTTTATATACGGGGGCAGGGGGGCACCCTAGGAGACACAAGTTGATCAGTTGATCTCTCCCAACCGTGTGCGGTGCCCCCCTCCACAGTAACACACCTCGGTCATATCGTTGTAGCGCTTAGGCGAAGCCCTGCGACGGTAACTTCATCATATCCGTCACCACACCGTCGTGCTGACGAAACTCTCCGGTGAAGCTCAACTGGATCAAGAGCTCGTGGGACGTCATCAAGCTGAACGTGTGTTGAACGCGGAGGTGCCGTATGTTCGGTACTTGATCGGTTGGATCACGAAGAAGTTCGACTACATGAACCGCGTCACTAGACGCTTCCGCTCCCGGTCTACGAGGGTACGTAGACACACTCTCCCCCTCGTTGCTATGCATCTAGTAGATAGATCTTGCGTTATCGTAGGAAAATTTTGAAAATACTACGTTCCCCAGCACCCTAGGCCTTGTTTCCTATCATTGAAACACCGTTTATGCTCACTTTTAACTTTAGTTACCTTGGTGTTTTTATATTTTCTTATTACAAAAACCTATATCTACCATCCATATTGCACTTGTATCACCATCTCTTCGCCGAACTAGTGCACCTATACAATTTACCATTGTATTGGGTGTGTTGGGGACACAAGAGACTCTTTGTTATTTGGCTGCAGGGTTGTTTGAGAGAGACCATCTTCATCCTACGCCTCCCACGGATTGATAAACCTTAGGTCATCCACTTGAGGGAAATTTGCTACTGTCCTACAAACCTCTGTACTTGGAGGCCCAACAAGCGTCTACAAGAAGAAGGTTGTGTAGTAGACTTCAAGCTCTTTTCCGGCGCCGTTGCCGGGGAGGTGAGTGCTTGAAGATATATCTTTAGATCTTGTAATCGAATCTTTTAGTTTCTTGTTTTATCACCAGTTTAGTTTATAAAAGAAAACTACAAAAAAATGGAATTAATGTTACTTCATATGCTCCATCTTTTAAATATCTTTCGTGAAAATGATGGGAAGGAAAATTGTGCTCAAGTACTAGAAGAAGAATTACATAGAATGCTTTGCATAAAATATGTGCATGATGAGCATGAATGCAATGTTGTTAGTATGAATTCTTTGAATACCCGTGATGCTAATGATATGTAAAGCCACAAGCTTGGGGATGCTATGTTTGATGAAGATGATATGTTTAGTCCCCCAAGCTTTGATGAGCAAATTTATTATGATGAAAGCATGCCTCCTATTTATGATGATTATATTGATGAAAGTGGATTTGGAGAGGTCATGACTTTATTTAGTGATGAATCCACTATTTCGGAAGAGGTTCCAATTGATTATGATAACAAAGTTGCTATCTATGATGATTATTGTGATGACACTTATGCTATAAAAAGTAGTGATGATTATATTTATCAAACTTTTCATGATTATGATTACCCCTTTTCTGAACATTACTCTTTTAATGTGGAAACAATCTATAGTATTCAAGTCTCTTATGATACTCCCACTATTCCGAATGAGAAGAATTTTGCTTATGTAGAGAGTAATAAAATTTATATGCTTGGGGATCATGACAAGAATGCTTTATGTGATAGTTATATTGTTGAATTCATTCAAGATGCTATTGAAAATTATTATGAGGGAGGAACATATACTTGTAGGAACTGCAATAATATCAAGTTTCCTCTCTATGTGTTGAAAATCTTGAAGTTATGCTTGTTTTGATTTCCTATGCTAGTTGATTCTTGTTCCCATAAGTTGTTTGCTCACAAAATCCCAATGTATAGAAAGTGTATTAGACTTAAATGTGCTAGTCATATTCTTCATGATGCTCTCTTTATGTTTCAATTCTTATCTTTCATGCGAGCATCATTGAAATCATTGTGCCTAGCTAGGGGCGTTAAACAATAGCGCTTGTTGGGAGGAAACCCAATTTTATTTTCTTTGCTTTTGCTTCTGTTTAGGAATAAATATTGCATCTAGCTTCTGTTTAGATGCGGTTTTGTGTTTTAATTAGTGTTTGTGCCAAGTAGAACCTTTGGGAAGACTTGTGTGAAGTTGATGCGATCATGCTGTGAAAAACAGAAGCTTTAGCGCTCACGAGATTAGCCACCAGATTTTACTGGAGAGAGCTATTTAGTTGATTCTTTTTGTAGATGATTGATAGACAAATTCCGCACGTTTACCAATTTATTTCAATTTATTGGAGTTACTGAAGTATTCGAAAGTTACAGATTACTACAGAATGTTTTGTTTTTGACAGATTCTATTTTCTATGTGTTGTTTGCTTATTTTGATGAATCTATGAGTAGTATTGGAGGATATGAATCATAGAGAAGTTGGAATACAGTAGGTTAAACACCAATATAAACAAAGAATGAGTTCATTACAGTACCTTTGAGTGGTGGTTTGTTTTCTTATACTAACGGAGCTCTTGAGATTTTTGGCTAAGTTTTGTGTTGTGAAGTTTTTCAAGTTTTGAGTATTGCTTTGATGGACTATGGAACAAAGAGTGGCAAGAGCCTAAGCTTGGGGATGCCCAAGGCACCCCAAGGTAAAATTCAAGGACAACCAAAAGCCTATGCTTGGGGATGCCCCGGGAAGGTATCCCCTCTTTCGTCTTCGTTCATCGGTAACTTTACTCAATGCTATATTTTTATTCACCACATGATATGTGTTTTGCTTGGAGCGTCATTTTGTTTTATTTGACTGTTTGAATAATATCCCAAGATCTAAAATTCTTGAATGTTAGAGAGTCTTCACATAGTTATATAATTATTCAACTACTCATTGATCTTTACTTATATCTTTTGGAGTAGTTTGTCATTTGCTCCAGTGCTTCACTTATATCTTTTTAGAGCACGGCGGTGGTTTTATTTTGAAGAAATAGATGAACTCTCATGCTTCACTTATATTATTTTGAGAGTCTTTTAGAACCGCATGGTAATTGGCTTTGGTTATAAAACTAGTCCTAATATGATAGGCATCCAAGTTGGGTATAGTAAAAAAATTCACATAAAGTGCATTGAATGATAGGAGAAGTTTGATACTTGATGGTTATTTGTGATTCCCGTAGCATGAACGTATGGTGAATCGCTATGTGACGAAGTTAGAGCATGAGGTATTTATTGAGTGTCATCCTTTGTGTGGAGGTCGGGGGCGCGCGATGGTTAACTCCTACCAACCTCCCCCCTAGGAGCATGCGATGATTGCTTTGTTTTGATGACTCGTGAATTTTTGCAATAAGTATATGAGTTCTTTATGACTAATGTTGAGGCCATGGATTATACACACTCTCACCCTTCCACCATTGCTAGCCTCTCTTGTACCGCGCAACTTTCGCCGGTACCATACACCTTCCTCAAAACAGCCACCATACCTACCTATCATGGCATTTCCATAGCCATTCCGAGATATATTGCCATGCAACTTTCGACCGTTCCGTTCATATGACACGCTTCATCATTGTCATATTGCCATGCATGATCATGTAGTTGACATCGTATTTGTGGCAAAACCACCATTCACAATTCATTCATACACGTCACTCTTGATTCATTGCACATCCCGGTACATCGCCGGAGGCATTCACATAGAGTCATATCTTGTTCTAGCTTCGAGTTGTAATCTTCGAGTTGTAAGTAAATAAAAGTGTGATGATCTTCATTATTAGAGCATTGTCCCGTGTGAGGAAACAAAAAAAACAAAAAAAGATAAAGGCCAAATATTTAAAAGGAGATGGCCCAAAAAAATAGAGAGGGGTGCTACTTCTCGAGCTTGCATTGTATTCCCTCGAAGAGGAAAGGGTGATGCAGCACAGTAGCGTAAGTATTTCCCTCAGTTTTTGAGAACCAAGGTATCAATCCAGTAGGAGACCACGCGCGAGTCCCTCGCACCTGCACAAACAAATAAGAACTTCGCAACCAACGCGATAAGGGGTTGTCAATCCCTTTACGGTCACTTACGAAAGTGAGATCTGGTAGAGATGATAGTTTATATTTTTGGTATTTTTAGTTTATAAGAACATCAAATAAAAGCGAAAGAGTAAAGTAGATGTAGATTGATATATGTTGAGAATAGACCCGGGGGCCATAGTTTTCTCTAGTGGCTTCTCTCATGATAGCGATATTCTACGGCGGGTAAACAAATTACTGTCGAGCAATTGATAGGAAAGCGAATAATTATGAGACTATCTAGGCATGATCATTGTATATAGGCATCACGTCCGAGACAAGTAGACCGAAACGAGTCTGCATCTACTACTATTACTCCACACATCGACCGCTATCCAGCATGCATCTAGTGTATTGAGTTCATACGAACAGAGTAACGCCTTAAGAAAGATGACATGATGTAGAGGGATAAACTCAAGCAATATGATATAAACCCCATCTTTTTATCCTCGATGGCAACAATACAATACGTGCCTTGCTACCCCTACTGTCACTGGGAAAGGACACCGCAAGATTGAACCCAATGCCAAGCACTTCTCCCATTGCAAGAACTATAGATCTAGTAGGCCAAACCAAACCAATAATTCGAAGAGACTTGCAAGGATATTATGAGCACACATAAAAAGTTCAGAGAAGAACCAAATATCTTTCATAGATAACCTTGATCATAAACTCACAATTCATCGGATCTCAACAAACACACCGCAAAAAGAGATTACATTGAATAGATCTCCTCGAAGACCGAGGAGATATTGGTATTGAGATCCAAAGAGAGAGAAGAAACCATCTAGATACTAGATATGGACCCGAAGGTCTGTGGTAAACTACTCACAACTCATGTTGAGGCAATGATGATGATGTAGAAGCACTCCGTGGAAGATCCCCCCTCTGACGGAGCTCCGGAACAGGCCCCAAGATGGGATCTCACGGGAACAGAAGGTTTCGGCGGTGGAACTAGGGTTTTCTCTGTTGTTCCGATGGTTTCGGGGTACGTAGATATATATAGGAAGAAGGAGGGCACCGGGGGCCAGACGTGGGGCCCACGAGGCAGGGGGCGCCCCCACCCTCATGGACGCCACCTCAGCCCTATTCCGTGGTTCTCAAGTCTCCCGTGCGTATTTTGCTCCAAAAATATCTCTCCCGAAGTTTCATTCCGTTTGGACTCCGTTTGATATTCCTTTTCTGTAAAGCCCCAAAATAGGCAAAAAACAGCAATCTGGGCTGGGCCTTTGGGTTAATAGGTTAGTCCCAAAAATAATATAAAAGTGTATAACAAAGCCCATTAAACATCCAAAACATCATAAATAATATCATGGAACAATCAATAATTATAGATACGTTGGAGACGTATCAAGGGGCTAAAAAAAGAAGCCCCTCCAAAAAATGAGAGAAAAGAGAGAAGGGACAATGCTACTAGCCTTTTCCACACTTGTGCTTCAAAGTAGGACCATGATCTTCATGATAGAGAGTTTCTAGTTTTGTCCCTTTCATATACTAGTGGGAATTTTCATTATAGAACTTGGCTTGTATATTCCAACGATGGGATTCCTCTGATGCCCTAGCTCTTCATGAGAAAGCAAGTTGGATGCACACCCACATAGTTTCTTTTGTTGAGCTTTCATACACTTATAGCTCTAGTGCATCCGTTGCATGGCAATCCCTACTCACTCACATTGATATCTATTGATGGGCATCTCCATAGCCTATTGATACGCCTAGTTGATGTGAGACTATCTTCCTCCTTTTTGTCTTCTCCACAACCACCACTTTATTCCACCTATAGTGCTATATCCATGGCTCACGCTCATGTATTGCGTGAAAGTTGAAAGGTTTGAATTTTTTTACTATGAAAACAATCGCTTGGCTGAAACCGGGGTTGTGCATGATATGAATATTTTGTGTGATGAAGAGGGAGCATAGCCAGACTATATGATTTTGTAGGGATAACTTTCTTTGGCCATGTTATTTTGAGAAGACATGATTGCTTTGTTAGTATGCTTGAAGTATTATTATTCTTATGTCAATATAGACTTTTGTCTTGAATCTTTCGGATCTGAACATTCATGCCACAATAAAGAGAAATACCTTGAGAATTATGATGGTAAGCATTCCACATCAAAAATTCTGTTTTCATCATTTACCTACTCGAGGACGACCAGGAACTAAGCTTGGGGATGCTTGATACGTCTCTAACGTATCCATAATTTCTGATTGTTCCATGCTATTATATTATCCTTCTAGGATGTTTTATGGGCTTTTATATACACTTTTATATGATTTTTGGGACTAACCTATTAACAAAGAGCCCAGTGCCAGTTTCTGTTTTTCTGCTGTTTAAGGTTATCGCAGAAAAGGAATATCAAACGGAGCCCAATTGACCTGAAATTCAACGGAGGCTGTTTTTGGACCAAAAGAAGCCCAGAAAGTGCCAGAGGGGGGGCCAGAAGATCCACGGGCTGCCCACGAGGGCCTCGTGGACAGCCCGGAGACCCCCTTTACTTGCCCCAACTCCAACACCTCCTATATATACTGGAACCTCCGGAAAGTAACCTAGATCGGGAGTTTCGCCGCCGAAAGCCTCTGCTGCCACCGAAAACCAATCTAGACTCGTTCTGGAACCCTGTCGGAGGGGGGGAATCCCTCTCCGGTGGCCATCTTCATCATCCCGGCGCTCTCTATGATGAGGGAGGAGTAGTCCACCCTCGGGGCTGAGGGTATGTATCAGTAGCTATGTGTTTGATCTCTCTCTCTCTCTCTCTCTCTCTCTCTCTCTCTCTCGTGTTCTTGAGATGGCACGATGTTGATGTATCGCGAGCTTTGCTATTATAGTTGGATCTTATGATGTTTCTCCAACTCTACTCTCTTGTAATGGATTGAGTTTTCCCTTTCAAGTTATCTTATCGGATTGAGTCTTTAAGGATTAGAGAACACTTGATGTATGTCTTGCGTGGGATACCTGTGGTGACATTGGGGTATTCTATTGATTCACTTGATGTATGTTTTGGTGATCAACTTGCGGGTTCCGTGACCTTGGGAATCTATGCATAGGGGTTGGCACACGTTTTCGTCTTGACTCACTGGTAGAAACTTTGGGGCACTCTTTGAAGTTCTTTGTGTTGGTTGAATAGATGAATCTGAGATTGTGTGATGCATATCGTATAATCATGTCCACGGATACTTGAGGTGACAATGGAGTATCTAGGTGACATTAGGGTTTTGTTTTATTTGTATCTTAAGGTGTTATTCTAGTACGAACTATGTGATAGATCGAACGTAAAGAATAGCTTCGTGTTATTTTACTATGGACTCTTGAATAGATCGATCAGAAAGAATAACTTTGAGGTGGTTTCATACCCTACCATAATCTCTTCGTTTGTTCTCCGCTATTAGTGACTTTGGAGTGACTCTTTGTTGCATGTTGAGGGCTAGTAATATGATCCAATTATGTTATCCTTTTTGAGAGAACTTGCTCGTTTCCTATCATTGCAACACCGTTTATGCTCACTTTTACCTTTAGTTACCTTGCTGCTTTTATATTTTCTTATTACAAAAACCTATATCTACCATCCATATTGCACTTGTATCACCATCTCTTCGCCGAACTAGTGCACCTATACAATTTAGCATTGTATTGGGTGTGTTCGGGGACACAAGAGACTCTTTGTTATTTGGTTGCGGGGTTGTTTGAGAGAGACCATCTTCATCCTACGCCTCCCACGGATTGATAAACCTTAGGTCATCCACTTGAGGGAAATTTGCTACTGTCCTACAAACCTCTGCACTTGGAGGCCCAACAAACGTCTACAAGAAGACTGTTGTGTAGTAGACATCAGTCATCTTGCCTGTTAATTCCTCGGTGGGATGGTAAGACGGCTCCTCAAACTCAGTCTCGACAAGATCCTCGAACTCGGTATCGGCTCCCGGCTCTACCCAACACAAGAGCACAACAATGGTACAAGATCAATCACGGTGCAATGCACAAACAACATGATGCAAGACATGTCATGGGATGCAAGTATGATGTGCGTATGCACGAGGATGCTCTCGAGCCTAAAGGACAAGATGATGGAAAAGGCTTCATCTTGGGAAACCAATCAAGCCACTGGATAGAGGGGAAGATTTCGGTCGAAAACAATATAAAGATCATTGGAAATGGATGCACGGTTTGCAAATGACAAGCAAAACACTACACTTTTCCATAACAACTCTAGCATCACCGAACCTTAAGTGTGTAGACCCTACGGGTTCGGGAGGCATATAGAAATGACCAAGACATCTCTCCGGTCAATAACCAACAGCAGGATCTGGATACCCATGTTGTCTCCCACATGTTCCACGATCATCTCATCGAATGAACCCCGATGTCGGGGATTCAATCAATCTCGTATACAAATCCCTTTGTCTACCGGTATGATACCTGCCCGAGATTCGATCGTCGGTATCCCTATATCTTGTTCAATCTCGTTACCGGCAAGTATATTTACTCGTTCCGTAACACATCATCCCGTGACCAACTCCTTAGTCACATTGAGCTCATTATGATGATATCCTACCGAGTGGGCCCAGAGATACCTCTCCGTCACACGGAGTGACAAATCCCAGCCTCGATTCGTGCCAACCCAACAGATACTTTTGGGGATACCCGTAGTGTACCTTTATAGCCACTCAGTTACGTTGTGACGTTTGGCACACCCAAAGCACTCCTATGGTATCCGGGAGTTGCACAATCTCATGGTCTAAGGAAATGATACTTGACATTAGAAAAGCTTTAGCAGACGAACTACACGATCTTGTGCTATGCTTTGAGTCTTGTCCATCACATCATTATCCCAATGATGTGATCCCGTTATCAACGACATCCAATGTCCATGGTCAGGAAACCGTAACCATCTATTGATCAACGAGCTAGTCAACTAGAGGCTCACCAGGGACATGTTTTGGTCTGTATATTCACACATGTATTGCGATTTCCGAATAATACAATTATAGCATGAATAATAGACAATTATCATAAACAAGCAAATATAATAGTAACCATTTTATTATTGCCTCTAGGGCATATTTCCAACAGTGTGGACTTCCCATTGTTGGTACATAACCATCCATGCGAGGCTACCTGAAGAATCTTTTGTGCGCCCACCATGAAATCGATAGATGCAGCTTGGCTACTAACTTCATAAAAAATATGTTTTCTGTGGCCAAAAGTTTCTGAAAACGAAACCTAGCCATCTGTTGGCCAAGCAAGTTGACGAATGGAGTGCTACATTTGTTAGTTACGAAAGACACCATCACTGTTACAATTGTATTTATTGGCGATGACCACATATCATTATTCTTGGCTGCAACGCTGGAGCGTACTAATTATGGAAGCTTGTAGCTCGTGCTAAAATGATGTCAAGTCTGCTTCCGTACAACCGCCAGAAGATTTCTTCGTCAACATCAATCAAAATATTAGTTTAATGGGTTGTTGGGTAATCTAATAGGGCATATGTGTGAGAAGATCCGGCTCAAAAACCATGCCCTGATTGATTAAGAGAAATTTTACGGTACATCATACTACCATGCTTCTTCTCTATCTTGTCCTGATGGATCATGTATTTTTTGTGTTTATTTCTCCTAAGGTTTGTTCTGCATTTGGACTTTCAGATTTGTCATTTTCAGAGCAAATATTTGAGTGCCATTAGTTGTGTTGTCCTGCTCCTTGACACCAAACTCGTTCATAATTCAATGTGTTATATCATGTGTGATTTGGTCAGGAGTTATTCTTGGTGCTCATGGTTATAATTGTGCAGTGATTATAAAACAATCCTCTTACGGATGGGAGATCCACATGAATGACTCCCCAACAAATATTGCATTAGGATGAAAAGAGCAAAGTACATTTTAGTATCCAATGATAGCATGTGCAAAAGAGCATTAATTTTGTTTTACTGATATATGTGTTTGCACATAGAAAAATATATATGTGTTTGCAACTATAATACAAGTCAAGACTTTTGCAAACATATTAGATAGCTCCACCAAAAACAATCAATCTATAAGTACATGGATAACAAATGTTCAAGGTTGCATTTCAACATTGAAATACTGTAGCAAATCTTTATGGGAAGAATTTGACACAATGTGGAAATGAACCTTAAGCCACTGGTTTACATAAAGCTTATATGAGCAGTTTAGTGAACATCATCATATAGCGAATGATTATTACGCACTTTGCGAAATAGAGAGGATTATTATGTACCTATTGTGACTTTTAGCATATCATAGCTGGTAGGAACCAACATGCCCTATGGTTGCAATAATAGCTTTTGTGAGAGAGTCAAACTATCATACTACCCAGTTTAAATGGGATAGGAGACATATATAACATGCATTTTCAAAATGCCCCATATAAAAAAGGTATTCATTAAGTTTGCACCCTAAATTTAATTTAAAAATGATTACCATGCAATTTAGTAGCATCTTTGGAATCTACCCATTGTTCTGATGGTTTTCCATATATAAAATGTTTGATTTCATGTTAGGGTTTGAAAGATATGAATATTTTAAAAGTATTTGATTTGCTTGAAAAGAGAAAGGTCAAACAGAGAGTTGTTGGGCTAAGATTACAACATTAAGCAGCCCATCAATTAAGAGACGTGAGAAAAAGGGATGAAAAGTGAAGTATGTGGGATCAAACCCATGATCTACCCGGTGAAAGTCCAAGGCTCCAACCAATGGGCTGTCTGCATCGTCATGATGCATTAGGGAATCAGTACCTATTAAACTAAAGCAACAGTGGATGCAAGAACTTATAGAAAACAAATCATGTTCCCACATACCGGTGGCACACATGGTAATTATTGACAACTCCACGAGCAATCTTGTGATGGACCGTCAGAAGCACTATTCCCTTTATTAGTAGGTATAGATATAGATTGGACAAGAGATGTGAGGTAACACAATGCTGCAATCCAGCCAACCACTTCCCTCAACGTTGTTTCTAACGTGGCATTTTAGAACTATTTAATATGTTTGATTTTCTTTTTGTGTCAAAATAAGCTATTTTGTTTCAGTCCTCAACAAAAACTATTGGTTGCGATGAAGCATCTGAGATTTAATTAATTCATATTTTATATGCTACATTTAACTCTTCTTGGTCTACAATGGATGCTTTTTGTTTAATATTTATTTCATTTTAGATGTGAAAACATACTAAAAACATACAAAATTTAAAAGAACGTTTGCGAGGTAAATACTCCCTCTGTTCCCAAATACTTGTCTTTGTAGACATTTCAAACGGATATAACATACGGATGTATGTAGACATATTTTAGAGTGTAGATTCACTTATTTTGCTTCGTATGTAGTCACTTGTTGAAATCTATATAAAGACAAATATTTAGGAACGGAGGGAGTACTAGACTATTATTCTTGCAAAGCTTTATCCATGCACTTCTACATATAATAGTGTTTGAAGTTAAACATTGACACTGAGGTGCGTCCAGACTTTAAACATCAATTTAGCCTGATCAAAGTGTTTACGATACCCACAAAAAAAGTGTACGGCTACCTCTTTATTTACTAAAATAATTAGTGCACTCCAATTGTGTTTCACACATGAATTTTCACGTCCAAACAATCAGGTTCATTTATTCTTAACCATCAATAGGTACCTACTGATAAGGAGCACTAGTACAATGATGGTAGTGTGTCGTAGAGTGTTAAAGAAAATATGCATCTGCTGCTCACACCGGCTTTAGCTAATGCATTTTAGGCACATACATCCATTTTCTAGGCAATCAATTCGGTCCAAAGGGAATGCATTCGCTTGGTGTGGACTTCCCATTGTCGGTACATAACCATCCATGCGAGGCTACCTCAAGAATCTTTTGTGCGCCCACTATGAAATCGATAGAAGCAGCTCGGCTACTAACTTCATGAAAAATATGTTTTATGTGGCCAAAAGTTTCTGAAAAAAACGAAGCCTAGCTATCTGTTGGCCAAGCAAGTTGACGAATGGATAGCTACATTTGTTAGTTACGACAGACGCCATCACCGTTACAATTGTCTTTATTGGTGACAACCACATATCATTATTGTTGGCAGCAACACTGGAGCGTACTAATTATGGAAGCTTGTAGGTCGTGCTAAAATGCTGTCAAGTCTGCTTCTGTACAACCACCTGAAGATTTCTTCGTGAACATCAATCAAAAGTTTAGTTTAATGGGTTGTTGGGTAATCTAATAGGGCATATGTGTGTGAGAAGATCGGGCTCGAAAACCATGCCCTAATTGATTAAGACAAATTCTACGGTACATCATACTACCATGCTAATATTTGATTGCCACTAGTTGTGTTGTCCTATTCCTTGACACCAAACTTGTTCACAATTCAATGTTTTATATCTTGTGTGATTTGGTAAGGAGTTACTCTTTTTTCTGGTGGTTGTAATTGTGCAGTGATTATAAAGCATTCCTCTTAACTGATGGGAGGTCCACATGAATGACTCCCCAACAAATATTGCATTAGGATCAAAATAGCAAAGTACATTTTAGTATCCAATGGTAGCTTGTGCATAAGAGCATTAATTTTTTCTTACTGGTATATGTGTTTGCACTTAAAAAATAATATGTGTTTGCAACTATAATACAAGTCAAGACTTTTGCAAACATATTACATAGCTCCACCAAAAACAATCAATCTATAAGTACATGCATACCAAATGTTCAAGGTTGCATTTCAACATCGATATTCTTTAGCAAATCTTCATGGGCAGAATTTGAAACAATATGGAAATGAACCTTAAGCCACTGGTTTACATAAAGCGTGCATAAGCAGTTTAGTGAACATCATCATATAGCGAATGATTATTACACACTGTGCGAAATAGAGAGGATCATTATGTACCTATTGTGACTTTTAGCATATCATAGCTGGTAGGAACCAACATGCCCTATGCTGCCAATAATAGCTTTTGTGAGAGCGTCAAACTACCATACTACTCAGTTTAAATGGGATAGGAGACATATATAACTATCATTTTCAAATGCCCATATGAAAAAGGTATTAATTAAGGTTGCACCCTAAATTTAATTTTAAAAATGATTACCATGCAATTTAGTAGCATCTTTGTATTCTACTCATTTTTCTGAGGGATTTTCATATATAACATGTTTGATTTCATGTTAGGGAAAGATATGAATATTTTAAAAGTATTTGATTTTCCTGAAAAAATAAAGGTCAAACAGAGAGTAGCTGGGCTAAGATTACAACATTAATCATCCCATGAATTAAGCGACCGGGGAAAAAGGGATAAAAAGTGGAGTATGTGGGATCAATCCCATGATCTACCCGGTGAAAGTCCAAGGCTCCAGCCAATGGGCTGCCTACATAGTCATGATGCATTAGGAAATCACTACCTATTAAACTAAAGCAACATCGGATGCAACAACTTATAAAAAAACACTTTTCCCACTTACCGGTGGCATGCGGGTAATTATTGTCAACTCCACGGGCAACTGATGCCGCACGGGCAGAAGCACTATTCCCTTTATTAGTAGGTATAGATTTGCCAGGAGATATGTGGTAGCCCGATGATGCAATCTAGCCAACCACTTCCATCAACGTGTTTCTAACGTGGCATTTTAGAACTCTTTAATATATTCAATTTTCTTTTGTGGCAACAAAAGCTATTTCATTTTACTACTCAACAAAAACTAGCGACTGCGATGAAACATCTAAGATTTAATTAAATCATATTTTATATGCTAAATTTAACTCTTCTTGGTCTACAATGGATGTTTTTTTACTATTTACTTTATTTAGATGTAGAAAACACACTAAAAATATACATAATTTAGAAGAACTTTTGCAAGATAAATACTAGACTATTATTCTTGCAAAGCTTTATCCATGCACTTCTACATGTAATAGTGATCGAAGATAAATTTGACACTAAGGTGCTTCCAGACTTTAAACATCCATTTAGCCTGATCAAAGTGTGTATGGCTACCGTTTTATTTAGTGAAGAATTATTGCACTCCAATTGTGTTTCACACACGAATTTTCACGTCCAAACAATCAGGTTCATTTATGCTGACCAGACAATAGATACCTACTGCTAAGGAGCACTAGTACAATGATGGTAGTGTGTCGTAGTCGGTGTAAAAGAAAATATGCATTTGCAGCTCACACCGGCTTTAGCAAATGCATTTTAGGCACGTACTTTCATTTTCTAGGCAACCAATTCTACCAAAAGGGAATGCATTTGCTTGGTGGACTTCCCATTGTCGGTACAGAGCTATCCATGCGAGGCTACCGAAGAATCTTTTGTGCGCCCACTATGAAATCGATTGATGCAGCTCGGCTGCTAACTTCATGAAAAATATGATTTCTGTGGACAAAAGTTTCTGAAAACGAAACCTAGCTATCTGTTGGCCAAGCAAGTTGACGAACGGATAGCTACATTTGTTAAATACGACAAACGCTATCACTGTTACAATTTCTTTTATTGGCGACGAGCACATACCATTATTGTTGGCTGCATCGCTGGAGCGTACTAAATATTGATGCTTGTAGCTCGTGCTAAAATGCTGTCAAGTCTGCTTCCGTACAACCTCCTGAAGATTTCTTCGTCAACATCAATCAAAAGATTAGTTTAATGGGTTGTTGTGGGTAATCTATTAGGGCATATGTGTGTGAGAAGATCCGGCTCAAGAACCATGCCTTGATTGATTAAGAGATATTTTACGGTACATCATACTACCGTTTGGGGTGTGTAGTATTAATCCAATCCAACTCGGTTGATGTATAGGGCAGTTTAGTCAACTGATATTAAGATGGGATTTCTTATCAATCATCGTCTTCCTCCCGACGAGGTCACCAATCATGTCCGTCTCCCTCTTACTGGATCATCGGCTGCTTCATACGCGGAGGAGCGGCACCCATCCCTCGCCGCCAGCTGGGCTCCTCCTCACCATGACCATGAGCTAGTTTAGGTATTTAGCGCCTACTTGCAGTGCAGCTAGTTTAGCCACCCACATGAGCTAGCTCATGCTTCCATGGTTGGCTTTGCTTCAGGTTTTGAGACAAAGAGGTCGACCCAATCATGCCATCTTTTCTTCTACGCCGGAGCAGGCGATGCAAGTTTCGGGTGGGCGACGCGTGTACTAGACAGCCCGTATTTGTGTAGGCTCCTCGTCGGCATTTGGTTGCGGCGTCCTGAGGCATTGCGGCCCAGCACAGGAGGCTGACGAGCATCAGAGGATGGTTTACCTTGTCGACGGCTGCCCTCTTGCCGGCCAGCTCTGCTCCTCTGCTCCTCGAATCAATACTCGCTGACGGAACACTCGGTGGTACGGATCCTGTCCATCTTTCCTGAATCATCACGCTGGATTCCCATCTCAATGAAAGCCATAAGAACTACTACTACTTTGCAACTCTTCAGATTGTGCCCTTTTTGCAGAGAATACTACACATCTAAGCCAGTAGTATCGATTAACATTAACCCTTAGATCAGCGAAGATGAATGATCAATATTTATCTGATGTACCGTAAAAAGTCTCTTGATTTATCGTTTGGTCACCTCTTGAATATCAACTCTCGGGCGTCTACTACCGGCGCCGCCGTCGGTCTGCCTCGTCTCTTGCGGCATTAGGGCCATAGAGGCATGGCATATCCTGGCTCTTGCCGACGGAGGGCTTCTGCTCCGTTTTTAGGGAACGAGATCCTCTAACATCATGAAGAGATGTTAGGGAAGCTACAATACCGTGACATCCCTTCTTCACATCCATATGATTAAGGCTAAAATGACTTGAATTAATTCGCAAAATACATATTTACAATATACATTTACAAATATTACATACAAACAAAATTATGATGCAATAAAATTAATTTCAGATTTATTTTCTATGAACAGTAACTTTGTACAGTACATAACGCTACAGTATCGTGACATTCCTTCTCTATTTTGCACTGGATTTACACTGTAACTTCGTGACATTCCTTCATGATGTTAGAGGATCCGTTCTCCGTTTTTAGGTGTTTGTTTATAATTGGCTGCTCAGGACGGTGAGGCGGCTACAACTCTCTGAAGATAGAATATGATTCTTTCGTCTAGCCCCCATCTTCATCAATGTCAATCAAAAGACTAGTCTAATGAATTGTTATGTCCGTAAACTAATATAAGAGCATTTAGATCACTATTTTAGTGATCTAAACACTCTTATATTAGTTTACAGAGGGAGTAATCTATTAGGGCATACGTGTGTGAGAAGATCTGGTTCAAAGTCTATAAACCAGCCTAGTTCTCTACCAGGTGCCTAGGCAGCTAAGTGATGGTGTCGGCACAGGAGGTGAGTGCATCAAAGTATTCAGCGAGCAAATGTTCTGCTCGACCATCGTTGGTGCTGGCAGTGGCAACGCCAGTCCTCTTTACCCGCTAGTCCATCAATGTTGACCACTGCAGCAAGCAAGCTTTCATGACTAATGAGTAGCGTGGTACTTGAAGAACTATGGACAACTTTAGATTCGACACTTTTTTTGAAATTCTAACATGTTTTTTTTGAAAAAAATGAATACTTTTTTAAACACGAACATTATTCATTGTGAGCGAAATTTTGAAAAGCCTTCAAAATTTGAAACACATTTTGGAATTTTAAAAATTGAGAATAAATTTTGAAAACATGAATAAAATTTGAAACTCTTAATTTTTGAGAAAGCTAGAACTAATTTTGGAATTGCGAAAGAAATTCGACAAACATGAACAAAATTTTGAAGCTTTGACCTTTTCTGAAAACATGAACAAATTCAAAATTCCGAATACTTTGGAAAATGTGAAGAAATGTCAACGTGAACTAAATTTGGAATTTTCAAAGTTTTTTGGAAAGTGCAATTTTTTTAAAAAAATGACACGGCTTTTTTTGTAAATTGTTTGAAAAAAATTAAGTGATCGCGTGTGTGAATGCTCTACAGTTTTCCTCTTGCCGGAAACAGGATGCCCCACTATGGGGATGTGGGCCGGCTCAATTCTTGCGCTCAGGCGATCGCGTTTGCGAATGCTCTACAGTTTGACGCAATAAGTGTCAAATAGGATTTCCCTTCCATGGCTTTCATTTTTTTTTTTTTTTTGAGGGGACCTTCCATGGCTTTCATGGCTCTACAGTTTGACGCAGTAAGCATTCAGCGACAGCCTAGCTTTGCAACGTATTTGTGGGCCTGGATCGGTTAAAACGACAATCCCATTTGCATTTTTACCCGCAAAAAAAAAATTTAACACTACATTTTTTTCTCCCTCCAAATACTGTAGCTTCTATACAACAACATTGATCTCTACATCGTGCGCAACCCCAACAAATACTATAGCTCTCGATATCAATGCGGATTCAGCCTGGTCCAGGACTCAGTAGCGATGCTTGAAGCGTTTTTTCCATAGATTTTGTGTTTGTTTTTCGGAATAACGGTTATTGAGTGTTTTTTGTAAGGATTTACTCATAAGTTGTTCTTTTTCAGTTTTCAACATTTTTCTTTGGTTCTTTCTTTCTGGTTTTGTTTCTTTTATTTCCTTTTTCATTTTTGTTTCTTTTCTCTTTTCGGCTATCTTTCTTTGACTTTTACTAATTTTTTATTTAATGCATTCTCTTATTTTTTTTGCTTTTCTTCTGATTCTTATTCTTTCACTTTTCTTTACTTCCCATTTATTCTTTGGGGTAAATTACACCATTTTGGTTTTAGAACTATTTGAACAAAACATTTTTACATGTAAACTCTTTCCTAAAAGGACATAATCTTTTTTTGTACAAGAAGTTTTTGTAACAGCGTGAAGAATTGTTGAAAGTACCTTAACCTTTTCAAAAATTGTTCATTATGTACTAAAACTTGTTTGATGTATATCCAGAAACTTGTCATCACGTAATTAATAAATGTTCAAACTTTCTTCAAAAGTCTTCATCTTGTATTTTAATTTTTTTTGATAGTGTTCATCATGCAATTTTAAGTAAAATATGAACTTTTCTTTAAAATACATGATGGAAATCTTTTTCATACACAATAATCGTTCTTTTACTACATGTTTAAAATTTTCTAATATTCGGTCAGCAATAAGTTAATGTATCAACACTCTTTTTAATTACATAAATATTTCCTCAATAAAAGTGATTTTTTTTATTATTAAATACTATTTTAAATTTTGTGAATTCTTTCGGAGAATACTGAACAATTTTTCTTGCACAATCAATATTCGATCCCGGTGAAGGACGGTGGGTGTAGCGAAGGAGGGGCGGCTAGGGGGCCGGGGCGAGGTAGAGGACAGCTGGCTGCGC
>LR738713.1:3124807-3141946 GCA_902687465.1 Secale cereale | reverse complement strand
GGGGCACTGGACGGGCGCTGAGACCGGCAATAGCAGTGGCAGGCTCTAGAATTTGCCCGCCACGTCAACAACCAGGTGTGCTGCATACGACGCCCTTGCAATTTTTAGTGCTAAACTACTTGTGGCGGGCGGCACGTAAGACCCCTAGAGGACATGAGTGAAGTCTGTTTTGAACCCTGAGAGCGTAGGCGGCGACAGAAATGAACCCCGACGTCGAAATCCCTGAAGTCTGTGTCCTGTGGTCTCTAATCCCGGTCGTAATGGCCCTTTAGTGCGCACCCAAACGGTGGGATTCCAACGTGGCTCTAGAAAGACCGGGAACCGGCTGATTCAGCTACCTGTTGGTGGGTCCAGGCGCTCCTGCTGGTAGTGTTCGAGCCGAACCAAGTCGCTCCTAGTCACCTCGCCTACTTCGCCCCTTCCTCTCCTTCTCTCTGCGACGCCTGGGCTCTGCGCCTCTGCACCTCGACAACGGCGACGGCGGCGCGGATGATCGCGGCGGCGGTCCACGACATCTCCGGCGGCATCTAGAAAGGTATGCCCTTGCCTTCTCCTCTGTTTCTTCACCGCATCGAGTATCTTTGTTTTCTCTGTTAGGTTTAGGGTTTTTGTTGAAAGGTGGAGCAGAGCAAAATTAGGGGTCGAAAAATCGTATGATTTGTGGTAGATGTTTGTTCTGAAGTTATTTAATCCGTCGAAATCGCTGCAATGTAGGTGCTTTTTGTTGAAACAATGGACCCAGCAGAGATTTTGAACGTCAGGTTTCACATAGGGGGAGAGTTTGTTCGAATTGGCCCTAATCTAGACTATGTTGGTGGTGATGTGGCCTATTCAGAAATTGAGAGGGACAAGTTGTCCTTACAGGAGGTGAAAGGATATCTGAGAGACCACATGGTTGTCAAGGAAAGCATGAAGTTTTACTTCCTTCTACCTGGTAAAGAGATGTTAAATGGCCTGGTTTTTTTGCATGATGATGAGGGCTGCATGCAGATTTCAGGGCACATAACTGATGGTGGTGTTGCTGATATCTTTGTGGAATATAATGGGGAGCAAGATTCAGAAGAAGAGCAGGACAGTGGGTCTGATTTTGAAGATGAAATGCAGTATGAGATTGGCAATGAAAGTGAAGATGAATTTCCTCTTGTCATGACTGCAAAAGGTGATCAGAATGACAATGCAGCAGCACAAGAACAATTACTTGATCAGGTTCTTGTTCCTGATGGCAGTGGTGTTGTTACTGCAGTAATTAGAAGCCCAATGAAGATAACAAATGCTGCTGCTAGTTTTTCTCAACCATCTCAGAGTTCTCAAGTGCTAAACCCTTCCCAGTGTGAGCAAGCAGCAGCACATGGAGCAGAGCATGAAGCACATAGTTTAATATGCATGCTGAAAAACTGAGGAAAAAAACTAACCTTTAATTGTTCTGTTTTGATGCAAATGCAGGAAGCACATATTGAAGCTTTGAAAAGAAGGACAGCAACACCTACTGCATATCTCATGAAAATATTTTCAAACTGAATTGCATTGAAAGTTGCCTCAAATACCATTACATTCCTCAAAATTCAGTACAGTGCCTCCAACTCACTACTAAATGATTCACTAGCCTAAAATCATCCCTACCACCATACCACACAGAAATATCAGAATGCCATACAGCAACATCTCTCTGCTTACACATTTCTCACTAACTGATGCATTTTTTTCATTTCCTTCAGTTAACAGTGCATCATCTCTCAGCAACATCACTCCATCAGTTAAAGCCGCAGCTCCTGAATCTCCTTCAGTTAACAGTGCATCAACATCCGCCTCCAGCCTCCACACTCTATCTCGAAGATCTCCCAGCAGTCCACGCAAAAAATGAGTTGTAGGGCCATCATGCCACTGAATGAAGCCGTGCTGTTCAATTGATCCAATATTCGTCAGAGGACATAGCAAAAAACAGAGCAAAACAGAGAAGAAAGCAGGGGCACAAGAACACATCAGATCAGAGCATACCCGAGTTTCAACACATGCATAGTACCTTCTTCCAGGGTTCGCCGGACTCCAGGAAATCCACCACGGCGCTTTCTTCCCGCATTGGGGGCAAAAAATCGCCGGCTCATACTCCATGGGCTCCTCCCGATAGGGCACTGGGGACCTTGCTGCTGCGCCTCTCCGGCGAATCCCTCCGCCGCGAGAAGCGGATGAGCCGCGCGACGCCGACGACATCGTCGCTTCCGCCGCCAATCGCCTGCCAGTCGCTACTCTCTTCCCCTCGCGTGAACCCTAATTTGGTTCCCGTCCCCGCTTCTGATGATGTGTGGGCTGAACTGACGTGGCGTTTAAAGTAGCAATCCCACCGCCCCACAGTGCCACGTAGGCTAATCCCCTCCTAATACGCACTAAAGGGCCATTACGACCGGGATTAGAGACCACAGGACACAGACTTCAGAGATTTCGACGTCGGGGTTCGTTTCTGTCACTGCCTACGCTCTCAGGGTTCAAAACAGACTTCACTCAGAGGACATCGTCCTCCCCATCGTACCGCGGTGGTCGTGGCTGTACTAGGGCGGCAGCTCAAGATCTGGTTCCGTGTTGTCCTCCTTCGCTCGTCAATGCATTGTCTTGACAACATCGTCGGACCCTCTCGTCCTTTGTGCAGCTCCGCCTGCTCCCTCTCCGTCTGCTTAACCTGCTCCGGATGGCGTACCCGGGCACCGCTAGCTCCTCGTACCCGCACCAGCGCTGGCGCGGACGACGTTTGAATCGAAGGCACGGGTGGCACACTGTGAGCGCCAACAGGTGTGGGACTGGATGGAGGTAGGGGAGGCACTGATCACACATCGGTGGGTCCGAAGGACCATCTCCTCACGGCGATCCTCCGACACTATGTCGCGACGATTGAGACCGACACGTGCCATCTCCTGTGCAAGAACGCCAAAGCACTCCGTCTTACCATCGAGCAGTCGGAGCGCGAGGCTACGGCAGAGGCGACTCCCAAGGAGAATGTGTCCTAGATAGCCAAGGCGCATCATGTGCTCTAGAGGATGACTGATATCATCTCCTACTCCCTTGACGACTCCTACCTCACCCGGCCCTCCGAGGACCCAACTTCGACGACGACGCCGCTTTGGCTGTGTTGCGGATGCCTATATGGAGGGGTACAACCGCGACTTCAAGGGGAAGGGCCCACCGTAGTTTTATCCGTGTTTTTAGTTTTTAGTATGAATTTGCAGTGTCCGGTGATGAATTTTGATCATTGTGTCGGATTACTATGTCCGCTAAGCTAGTATGTGAAATTATGTCCGCTAAGAGTGTTTATGGTGTTCATGTACATACTTGCTATTTTACGTGTGGCATGGATTTGGGGGTTCGGATATAAGGAAGAAAGCTGTGGAAGCAATCAAATGAGGGGTTGGTCAGTGCCCGCGGACGCACTCGGGCATGTTCGTGAACGTTTGAGGGGCCGGATTAAATATATCCACATGTAGATGTTCTTATTGCACATCTAAATGACTCAATAAAATATAAAAAAATACCCGCACGAACTTTCACATAGATTCAGTGACATATCGGAGACTTAGATGTACAATACTTAGAACACATCTAGATATGTTTAGTAAAACCGATTTCATAAATAAATCTAAGGCATCTACTTCAATTTATTTATGAAGTAGGTGCCTCAGATTTATCTAGATGTTAATTAGGTCGCCATCACCGCGTGAAGAATGCGTTTCGTGCTGCCAAAAGCAATTATGGCCACACAATTGGATGATATTTCTCGTCCTCCATAAACTGCCATTTTATTTTATTTTTTTGTTCAATGGATAGCTATTTCACAATCACGCCAAAAGTATCACTGTTACAACGGCTTTATTGGTGACCACGACGTACATCATTGTTGGCTGCAGCACTTCAGCGGTCTAACGAAGCTTGTAGCTGGTGTTACCAAAGTTAAGTGAATCGTGCTGAGATTAAGTCAACAAGGCCTGGGAGCTGGGACCTCTGCCCAACAATTAACTGGTTAGGCCAGATAAAATCTTATCAAATGCCTGAACTATATTGTATACAAGTGATTATTTCTATAGTTTCATGCTACATACACACCTCACTTGGAAAACTACACTAGTACAAAAATGCCAATTTGTCCCGGTTCCAGAGGCTCATTTGTCTCGGTTCTGCAACCGGGACTAAAGTGTCGGGACTAAAGCCCCAAACCTTTAGTCCCGGTTCGCTTACGAACCGGGACAGAAGGGGCTCCACGTGGTCGCTGCGGGGCGCCCAGGGAGGGGGACCTTTAGTCCCGGTTGGTAACACCAATCGGGATCAAAGGGCATCCACGCTTCAACAGCTCGCAAGCCCTGTGGTTTTTTTTTTTTTGAAACGGGGAGAGGGGTTTAGGGGGTTTTGGAAGGTTAATTTAGGGGTTTCATATATTGTGTTAGCTAGCTAATAGAGAGAAGTGACCTCTTCTATCTCCGTGCTTGGTCGATGCTAGCTACTATATGTATAGAGATAACTCGACACACTAGATAGTAAGCAAATGAAGCAACCATTAGTTACACAAGATCGTCATGAACATATATAGAGAGGAGTTCACCTCTCTTTCTCCGAGAGATTTATCGAACAACAAGTTTTCGTACATCTATCCGACGGCACAAGCTACATATATACAATATAAGATCTCTTACAATCCCTAATATCTCATGTTTATATCAATTTCCACATGGTATTCTTCGGTTTTATTGATAATGTGGTTAAGAAAGAATCCCGCCAATTCCTATTGAATTGCTCGTATGCGATCTTGTGATAGGAGTTTATCCCGCAGCTGCCAGATCTAAATTGAAGAAGAGGGTCAATACATGTATATGAATGAAAGTCAACACAAATGATGGTAATAAAATAAAATTGTAAATATTTTTTTCTTACGCACTTCAAATTATTTTTGAGAGTAGCCCCGCTGACAGGTATGGTGGCGGATGAACTCGCAAACGTAGTATCGACAAAAATCATTCCCGGCTTCCTGCCACAAGCATTGTACAAGAAATAGAGTTCAATCAAACTGATAATCAAACATAATAAATGGTATTAATAAAACTAGAATCAATGGGAGAAGCGCGGAACTAGGTAGTAGTACTAACTTTCGGGTATGTAAATCGCAGCTCCGTCGGCAGTCCCAGAACCATTCCGGTGAACTCTTTCCAAACCCTGCCAGACAAAGAAAATAATTACTTGATATCAGGAAAGGAACAAAGTTGCCGACATGGTGTGATAATGATCGATTGAACTTACTTCTTGAGCATTTCAGTCATGTCCGCATAGTCCTGGGGATCTTTTCATCTCCAGTCTAAGACGGTTACTACTCCCCGGTCAAGCTTAATCTCTACCAGAATATAGTGGAAGCTGCGCACGCATGCATAACTCATCAATTACATTACTATAACCTCGAGTAATAAGGGAAACTGAATATGCACAAGAGAGTAACACTCACGAGAAGTTGTAAGGAAAGAGTATTATATCTTTGTTTTGATTTTTGAGCAACGACTGTAGCAAGTTGGCCTCGGTTTCGCTGACATTCTTTTGAACCATCCATTCATGTATGCCATTTGGGTTAATGAATCCAATGTCTAAGATTTGTGCTTTTCTGCATTCGGCGATCTTCAATCTGCATAATATAGTGAGGATAATTATATATACACATGCAATGAAAGAGTTGAGCTATATATAGAGACTTAATTACAGAAGTATTACTTACAGACAGTAGCAAGTCACGAGTGATTTGTCGAGGGCCTTTTGATTGTAGAACTGAAATAACTTGTCAAATTTAACATAGAACAGACCAGTGTGAAATAGGTCGTGCTCCTCTTTAATTAGCATCGTCAAAGCATCCTTCATAGTCTCGCTGCAGGTTTTCATGTACCATTGATGGAATCTTCGCATCATCGTTGTTAGAGGAGGACTTCCATCTTTGATGAGAGGCTTCTCGTACTGGTATTTGAAATTTTCCACCTCCAGTATTTCAAACTCTACATAATCGCCCAGGTAATCATCAGGATTGGTACCGAGCACCATCCCTGGCAGATTAGCGACGATATCGCTAGACACCTTGAGCGGGGGGCACGGTTGGTTTGCCTGTTCGCCGAGCTGGGGAGTTTTTCCCACTTCTTTGTTGTGCTAACCTTGCATCACTTGAAGTACTTCCCGACCGCTCTGCATTTGTATAATAATACAACATTCATAGTTGGTATCCGGCGGAGGCTGTGGTGGTCGCTTCAGGGCATTGATAGGGGGCTTCGCTTTCATCGGATCTATCTTCTCCTTCGGAGGTGGAGGTTTCTTTGTAAAATGGTCCCTCACTTCGGCGGCAAAGATCTCCTCAGCTTCCTTCTCGGTCCTCTCATATGGCAACTTGTCCAGAGGATTGAGAGATTGACCGTATCTGAATTTCCTCCCGCCTCTGGCTGTACTGTTGGCCGCTGGAGCGGTGGCGTCCATCCGTCATTGCTAACGAGGTGGAGAAGGAGGCGGAGTGCTCCAACACGCCGGAGGAGCCGGAGCGGCGGCATCTGTCTTTCAGCGTTGCTGATGAGGTGGAGAAGGCGGAGTGCTCCAACGCGCTAGAGGAGGCGGAGTGGCCTTGCGCCGGAGTAGGCGGAGAAGGAGGCTGAGTGCCCTGATCACTCGCCGGAGCAGGCGGAGAAGGAGGCTGAGTACCCTGATCACTCGCCGGAGGAGGAGGAGGAGGCGCAGTGCCCTGACTCGCCGGAGGAGGAGGAGGCGTCCAGTTTGGAAGCTTGATGTCCTACTTCCTCCATAGACATGTACTCTTCAAAGCATTAAATAGATGAGTTTCCCCTTCACTAGTAGGGTGGTCATGCACCAGCTCCTCGAATCCCTCCGTTACTTCATCCACCTGCACAACAGCATAGCCATGTGGAATCGGACGGCAGTGAAAAGTTCCGTCAGGTTGAGGAGGTGCAACAGAGCCGACAACCGCCTTAACGGCGAGGCTCATCCAATTCGTCATAAGCTAGCAATGTTGAGCCTCCGTGATAGCATCCACAGGGTAGCTAGGAGCCATGAAGTCAGGCTGCTGAACGAGCTGCGTGGAAGCCACGCTGCTTCTCCGCTGAGATGGCGGGGTAGCTTCTGGGGTAGCTTCGTGCCGATGAGATGGTTGGTCGGCAGCTCGCTGGCTCTCAACTTGTTCCTCTAGCTTTAGTACTCTTGCATGGAGCTTCTGCACATCGCTCAGCTCTTGTTTCCTCTTCCTCTCCCGGTTTTACAACCGCCTGCGCCGGAAAACCCAACCTTCCATGAAACGGAGCCTGGCATGTCTCGTATTCATCCAGGGTGCTCAGGATTCCTGAGGGCCGCAGTCAGCTTGTCGTTCTCTCTGTCGGGAATGAACATCCCTTCTAGCGTTGCGGTGATATACTTCTGAAGCATTTTGACGGGTATTGCAAGTTGCTCGTCCGTCCAATGACACTTCCCTGTTTCAGGGTCCAAAGTTCCCCCAACCCCGAAGAACCAAGTCCTTGAACGCTCTCGCCAGTTCAATGTCTCTGGTTCGACCCCTTTAGCTATTAGGTCATTCTCAGCTTTGTCCCACAACAGCCGGGCTTTGAGGTAGCCGCCTGACCCAGTGCCATGGTGATACAGCTTCTTTGCAGCATTTATCTTGTTTATCTCTAACATTTTATTACTCTTGTCCGATGTCTTGTAGGCCACAAATGCGGGCCAGTGATCTCTTAGCTTCTCAAATCGGCCTGTGAATTCTGGAGTCTTCCCTTTGTCGACAAACGTTGATTTCAACTCATTCTTCCACCTCCTGAATAGATCTGCCATCTACTTAAGAGCACACGCCTTGATCAGTGGCTCTATAACTGGCTTATTCGGATCCTCCTCTAGAGGTAGGGTGAAATTTGATTTCGGCGAGGTCCAAAGATCATCTTTCTATCTATCGGTGACATAAAAGACTTGAGGGTCTTCCTTCTTAGGATTATTCCATAGCTGGATGCTGATCGGGATGTGTCCCGGACAATAGCTCCGCATTGACCAGAAAATTCTATCTTCGTCCGCATGGGTTCAATCGGTAGGCCATCATCCGTGATTGCTGTGATCGTGAACTTTTCATCCTGGCGCAACCTTTTCTTTGGGCCTCGTCTCTTTACCGAAGTTTGGCTCGATCCGGAGGACTATAAAAGAAGAAAATAGAGTTATTATATGTACATACCAAAATAATTAATGCATCAATTAGCGAGTCAGCACAGGCTTAATTAATATATATACCTCACCGGATTTTGCAACAGCTCCCTCCTCCGTTCGGTCACCAGAGCCGTCATCACGGTCGCCTTTTTCCACCGGTATTCGGCTATGCGGTTTGGGCCGACTCAATTCTTACGCTCGGGTGATCGCGTGTGCGAATGCTTTATAGTTTGACACAGTAAGCATCAAATAGGATTTCCCTTTCATGGCTTCCTCTCACTCTATAGGGAAGAGCTGGCGCCCATGCATTCAGCAATAGCCTAGCTTTGCAACCTATTTGTGGCGGTTAACACAACAAGTCCATTTGCATTAGAACACTACAAAACGGTGGATTAGAACACTACATTTTTCTCCATTGATCTCTACATCGTGCGCTGCCCCAACAAAACGGTGAGAGCTATATCTCTCTTACTTCAAGGTGAACATAGCTGTCGGCTTCAATGCTGATTCAGCCTGGGCCAAGACTCCGTAGCGATGCTTGAAACATTTTTTTCCATAGATTTTGTGTTTGTTTTTCGGAATAACGGTTAATGAGTGTTTTTTTGTAGCGATTTACTCATAGCAGCCATAGATTTTGTGTTTGTTTTTCAACATTTTTCTTCGGTTCTTTCTTTCTGGTTTTGTTTATTTTTTCCTTTGACATTTTTTTTCTTTTTTCTTTTCATTTATCTTCCTTTGTTTTTTTACTTTACTTTTATTTTATTTCCGGCCTTTTTTTTTTCTTATTCTTATTATTCTTCCACTTTTATTTACTTCCCATTTAATCTTTGGGGTAAAGTACAAAAAAATGTTTTTAGAGCTATATGCATGAAACATTTACACATGTAAACCCTTTTCTAAAAGGACATAATCTTTTTCAGTACAAGAACTTTTTGTGACAGCGCAATTTTTTTGAGAGTACCTGAACCTTTTCAAAATTGTTCATCATGTACTACAAACTGTTTGATGTATATCTAGAAACTTGTCAATGAGTAATTAATAAATGTTCAATGTTTCTTCAAAAGTGTTCATCGTGTATTTAAATAATGTTCATAGTGTTCCATGTAAATTTAAGTAAAACATGCACATTACTTTAAAATACATTATGAGTATCTTTTTGGAACACAATAATCATTCTTTTATTACATGCTGATGATTTTCTAATATTCGGTGAGCAATATGTTAATGTATCAACACTCTTTTGATTACTTAAATATTTTCTCCATAAAAGTTGAACAGTTTTTAATTAATAAATACTCTTTTTAATTGTATGAATTCTTTTGGAGAATACTGAACAGTTTTTATTGGACAACCAATTTTTTTTAATTCCAACATGGACTCTTTTTTTGAAATGCATGATGAATTTGTTTTATACAGAATAAACAATTTTTATTACGTGATGAACAATACCCTATGAACAAACGTGTGAACACTTGTTTTAATTCCTTATTTTTTAGTACATATTTTTTTGTGATAATATGAAAAGGATGAGGCCTTCTGCGACTTCTGCTTGAAGGACTGGGGGTAGACCGGACATTCTTAAAATTCTTGACTGGGCGACGGTTAGACTTGCCGGCCGGTGTCACCATAGTCTCGCTTTTGGTTGGCACCTGCAGTAGAAAAATTACTGGGGCCACCAGGTGGGGAAGATATCATTGGAGGAGGTGAGCCATTCTGTAGCTCAAACTCCATCCTTTTGACTTTCTCAACCAAGGAAGCGAAGCTAGAGGACCCAACAACACTGAGCATCCTTGAACCTCCTTGCCTTCTCTTTATTGTTATTATCCACCTTTGGCGCAAAGTAGTCCTGAATGGTTCTATTTCCTTGCCTCAACTTGCTTAATTAGTGCATTCTACTTCCTCTCGACATAGGAAGCTGGATAGTACTTCTCAATGAACTGAGTTCGAAAGAACTGCCAAGTGGGTTGAGCATGCTCTGGTGGTAAAGACAGATGAACATTCTCCCACTAGATTTCTGAATTGCCCTTTAGCTGCATTGTAGCAAACTTCACCTTCTGGGCTTGTTGCACTTCCATGACCTCAAGGCGCTGGTCCATGATGCGCAACCAATCCGCTACCACTACATGAGTCCTAGTACCATTAAAAGTGTTAGAGTGTACCATAGACCATGTGAGAAGAGGATTGACTTGTCAGGAACCAAATGGATCATTCACCATGCCTTGAGCATTGGCAGGTGCATGAGCTGTGGCTTGGGCTCGAGCTTGCCGACGAAGTGTATGGAGTTCTTGCATCAACTCACAACACTCAGCTTGAGGTGGTGGAGCAACATCAACAGCTACCACTGATACCTTAGCACTCTCCTTAGCTACTGGTTGGGCACTCTTGCGTCCACGACCTCGGGGGTTAGCACCAGCTACTGTTTTTCCCTGAGCGAGTGGAACCTGCTTTGCCCCTAGGCATCTAAGAAACACAAGAAGATTACCCAGTCAACCAAAGAAAAAATAAAATGTAAAAATATGGATGAGCAAAGAAGATAAAAGCTCATATTGACACTGGATTGTTTGGATTACAAACCATGAGAGCCAAAAGGAGTACTACTTGAACACCAGACTGCTTAATATGCCATAGAAAAACACAAAGCAATCTATGCACATAGGACAAGCCTTGCAAGTATCTAACTAAAAGAGATCGTTCGTATTGTGCACCAGTGTGTCATGTTTTATGTTATTTAGTCATCTAATCAAGTTTTTATTTAGAAGAACCTAACAACATACTAGTAATAGAATTGGGGTATTTCATCCAATCTCAAAAGAATTGACGCCCTCGTCAATTTGTTTTATACTAACAAGCAAACAATTACATCTACTCCCTTCGTTCCTAAATATAAGTCTTTTTGGAGGTTCCACTATAGAGACTACATTCAGATGTATATAGACACATTTTAGAGTATATGTTCACTCATTTTGCTCGGTATGTAGTCTATAGTTGCATCTCTTAAAAAACTTAAATTTCGGAACGGAGGGAGTAGCAAGCAAGTATTTCAAATGTCCTAGGATATTTCTTTGGTATACATGCTGACGCATGTAAAGCGATGATAGAGCTTAACTGATACCAACTATAACACCCCTCCTTGTAAGAAGGAATATTACCCAGAGAGAACACAACCAAACCCAAGCATGCTCGTGGGAAAATCCGGCAGCACCTCCTTTGTACCGCCGGACATCCATGACAGGCAGTTGAATAAAAGAGCATATATTTATAATATTGCAAGCAAAAACATCCAACAAGCTCATATATATACACTAGTAGAAAACAGGGCATTGGTCCAGCCCATTAGCCCCGGTTCAATCTAGAACCGGGTCCAATGGGGGTACTGGACCCGGTTCGTGTGCCCAGGGGGCCGGCCGGGCCACGTGGGCCATTGGTCCCGGTTCGTCTGGACCTATTGGTCCCGGTTGGAGCTAAAAACCGGGACCAATGGCTCTTGCTCCTGGCCCACCACTATTGGTCCCGGTTGGTATTATGAACCGGGACCAAAGGCACCCCTTTAGTCCCGGTTTGTAGTACCAACCGGGACCAGTGAGTTGCCTATATATACCCCCTCACTCGAGAGCAGAGCTCACTGCTCTGTTTTTTTTCTGGCCGAGGGGGAGAGGGGTTAGTGGTGCTCTAGCTCACCTCCTATGCACACAACGTGTTCGGTGGAATGCCCGAGCCACACTAGTTAAGCTTTTCTGCTCTCGAAGCTCTATTTTCTCCGAGATTTGTCTAGGTTTAGCGGTCCGTCACGTCCCGTCCCCGTCTTCGCCGCCGTCGATCGCCCCCGCCGATCTCGTCACCGGCACCACCGTGGTGAGCCTCTTGTTATGTCCATGCTTTTCTTACTTTTATTATTGCTTTAGATAGATATTTGTCTAATTTTCTTACGTTTATTATTGCTTGTTATTATATAGTGCGATGGTTTTGATATCCGCCCACGTGGGCCCTCGTCCGGTCTACGATTCGGATGTGGTATATTATCTATAATTTATAACTATTTGTTTTAGTGCTTATGATAGTTATGCCGACCAACCTGACATGCATAGATGTTTTATTATGTTTAGGAGGTAGTTGAACCGGAAATTCCAACCGACCCTCTTGTGGAGAGGTTAAATTTAGTTGAAGAGGAAAACATTTCGTTAAAGAAAAAATTGGAAAAAATGGAGGAGGAGAAGATGGAATTGGATTTGCATGTTGCGGAAGTTATCGATGATCACAAGATCAAGATGGACCCTATTGTCGAGAGGCTAAATTTAGTTGAAGAAGAAAACAAATTCTTGAAGGAAAAAATAAAAAAAATTGTGGACGAGAAGATGATATTGGAGTTGCATGTTGCAGATGTCGTCGATGATCACAAGATCAAGATGGATGCAATGCGGTTTAAGATTAAAAATATTAGAAAATATGCCATTCATACCGAGGCTTGGTATCATTATGTCGTTGGATCAATTGTTACCTTGGTTGCGATTATGATAGCATTTGTTTTCGCGTTGAAATGTTTTACATAGTTTCGATGTGTATGGAGAGCTATATGTTGTTAGATGAGAACTATATATGTATGTACTTTGGTTTTAATGTGATGATGAACTTTTATCCATTTGGTCACTTAATTATCTATTTATGATGTTCTGTAATGGTTTTTGACATACTTAATTATATATAAATGCACGCAGATGAACCGGCAATGGATGTACGGTGACATACACACCTCCGAGTACATTAAGGGCGTGCGTGAGTTTCTAAATGCGGCTGAGGCAAACAAGCAGAATGGTTTTATGTGTTGTCCATGCACTAAATGTGTGAATACGATGTCTTACTCTAACCGGAAAATCCTTCACTCCCACCTGCTTTACAAGGGTTTCATGCCACACTATAATGTTTGGACGAGGCACGGAGAAATAGGGGTTATGATGGAAGACGGCGAAGAAGAAGAGTACGATGACAACTATGTGCCCCCTGAATACGGTGATGCTGCAATGGGGGGAGCTGGTGAAGATCAAGAGGAATCAGACGATGTGCCCAATGATGCTGCAACGGGTGAAGCTGCTGAAGATCAAGAGGAACCAAATGATGATCTTCGCCGGGTCATTGTCGATGCAAGGACACAATGCGAAAGTCAAAAGGAGAAGCTGAAGTTCGATCGCATGTTAGAGGATCACAAAAAAGGGTTGTACCCCAATTGCGAAGATGGCAACACAAAGCTCGGTACCGTACTGGAATTGCTGCAGTTGAAGGCAGAGAATGCTGTGGCTGACAAAGGATTTGAGAAGCTACTGAAAATATTGAAGAAGAAGCTTCCGAAGGATAACGAATTGCCCGACAGTACATACGCAGCAAAGAAGGTCGTATGCCCTCTAGGATTGGAGGTGCAGAAGATACATGCATGCCCTAATGACTGCATCCTCTACCGCGGTGCATACAACGATTTGAACGCATGCCCGGTATGCGGTGCATTGCGGTATAAGATCAGACGAGATGACCCTGGTGATGTTGATGGCGAGCCCGCCAGGAAGAGGGTTCCTGCGAAGGTGATGTGGTATGCTCCTATAATACCACGGTTGAAACGTTTGTTTAGAAACAGAGAGCATGCCAAGTTGATGCGATGGCACAGTGAGGACCGTAAGAAAGACGGGAAGTTGAGAGCACCCGCTGACGGGTCGCAATGGAGAAAAATCGAGAGAAAGTACTGGGAGGAGTTTGCAAAGGACGCAAGGAACATATGGTTTGCTTTAAGCGCGGATGGCATTAATCCTTTCGGGGAGCAGAGCAGCAATCACAGCACCTGGTCCGTGACTCTATGTATGTATAACCTTCCTCCTTGGATGTGCATGAAGCGGAAGTTCATTATGATGCCAGTTCTCATCCAAGGCCCTAAGCAACCCGGCAACGACATTGATGTGTACCTAAGGCCATTAGTTGAAGAACTTTTACAGCTGTGGAATGGAAACGGTGTACGTGCGTGGGATGAGCACAAACAGGAGGAATTTGACCTAAAGGCGTTGCTGTTCGTGACCATCAACGATTGGCCCGCTCTCAGTAACCTTTCAGGACAGACAAACAAAGGATACCACGCATGCACGCACTGTTTAGATGACACTGAAAGTATATACCTGGACAAGTGCAGGAAGAATGTGTACCTGGGCCATCGTCGATTTCTTCCGACCAACCATCAATGTCGAAAGAAAGGCAAGCATTTCAAAGGCGAGGCAGATCATCAGAAGAAGCCCGCCATGCGTACCGGTGATCACGTACTTGCTATGGTCAATGATTTACACGTAATCTTTGGAAAGGGCCCCGACGCACTAGCTGTTCCGAATGACGATGAGGGACACACACCCATGTGGAAGAAGAAATCTATATTTTGGGACCTACCCTACTGGAAAGACCTAGAGGTCCGCTCTTCAATCGACGTGATGCATGTGACGAAGAACCGTTGCGTGAACCTGCTAGGCTTCTTGGGCGTGTATGGAAAGACAAAAGATACAGCTGAGGCACGGGAGGACCTGCAACGTTTGCACGAAAAAGACGGCATCCCTCCGAAGCAGTATGAAGGTCCTGCCAGCTATGCTCTTACGAAAGAAGAAAAAGAAATCTTCTTTGAATGTCTGCTCAGTATGAAGGTCCCGACTGGCTTCTCGTCGAATATAAAGGGAATAATAAATATGGCAGAGAAAAAGTTCCAGAACCTAAAGTCTCATGACCGCCATGTGATTATGACGCAACTGCTTCCGGTTGCATTGAGGGGGCTTCTACCGGAAAACGTCCGATTAGCCATTGTGAAGCTATGTGCATTCCTCAATGCAATCTCTCAGAAGGTGATCGATCCAGAAATCGTACCAAGGCTAAGGAGTGATGTGGCGCAATGTCTTGTCAGTTTCGAGCTTGTGTTCCCACCATCCTTCTTCAATATCATGACACACGTCCTAGTTCATCTAGTCGACGAGATTGTCATTTTGGGGCCCGTATTTCTACACAATATGTTCCCCTTTGAGAGATTCATGGGAGTCCTAAAGAAATATGTCCGTAACCGCGCCAGGCCAGAAGGAAGCATCTCCATGGGCCATCAAACAGAGGATGTCATCGGGTTTTGTGTTGACTTCATTCCTGGCCTTAATAAGATAGGTCTCCCTAAATCGCGGTACGAGGGCAGACTGACTGGAAAAGGCACGCTTGGAAGGGACTCAATAATATGCAGGGACGGATATTCTTGGTCTCAAGCACACTACACAGTTCTACAGAACTCTACATTGGTGACCCCGTATGTCGATGAACACAAGAACAGTCTGCGCTCCAAACACCCGGAGCAGTGCGACGACTGGATTACACGTCAACACATCAGGACTTTCAGAAGTTGGTTGGAAACACGTCTCAGAGGTGACAACACTGTTTGTGCTGAGTTGTACTTGTTGTCCAGGGGACCATCTTCGACTGTATTGATTTACAAAGGATACGAGATAAATGGGAATACATTTTACACGATTGTCCAAGATCAAAAGAGCACCAACCAAAACAGCGGTGTCCGCTTTGATGCAACAACCGAGAGGGGAAAGGACACATATTATGGTTACATAGTGGACATATGGGAACTTGACTACGGACATGATTTTAAGGTCCCTTTGTTTAAGTGCAAATGGGTCAATCTGTCAGGAGGCGGGGTACAGGTAGACCCACAGTACGGAATGACAACAGTGGATCTGAAAAATCTTGGATACACTGACGAACCGTTCGTCCTAGCCAATGATGTGGCACAGGTTATCTATGTGAAGGACATGTCTACCAGACCGAGAAAAAGAAAAGATAAGGAAGCGAATACATCATACGATGAGCCAAAGCGCCACATAGTTCTTTCAGGAAAAAGGGGCATCCTGGGAGTGGAGGGCAAGACAGACATGTCTGAAGATTATGAAAAGTTTCATGAAATTCCTCCCTTCAAAGTCAAGGCTGACCCAAGCATCCTGATAAACGATGAAGATTATCCATGGTTACGGCGCAATAAGCAAATGACACAAGCGAAGAAAAAGTGAAGAGTTTTCTCCGCAACTATTATGATGATACCATGCCAACTTTGTAACAAACGAGTATGATACCATTGTCCGTTTGTACTATTCAAATTTGCACTAACAGAAAGTTTGTAATTGGTTTTACCAGAAAGAATTAAAAAATAAAACAAAAAACAAAAGAAAATAAATAATGAAGAAAACAAAAAAAAACTTGCAAAAAAATAAAAAATAGCAACAATATGTATTTCATTGTAAGTAGAAACAAAATAAAATAAATAAAGCAACAAAGAAAACAAATAATTTCAAATTTAAACTATTCAAATTTGAATACTACTTGCACTAACAGAAAGTTTGTAATTGGTTTTACCAGAAAGAATTAAAAAATAAAGCAAAAAACAAAAAAACAAAAATAATGCAGAAAACAAGACAAAAAAACTTGAAAAAAAATAGCAACAATAAGTATTTTTTTGTAAGTAGAAACAAAATAAAATAAATAAAGCAACAAAGAAAACAAATAAATAAAAATAGCAACAGTAAGTATTTTGTTGAAAGTAGAAACAAAACTAAAAAATAAAGCAACAAAGAAAATAAAAATAAAAATATGCCACCTGCTGGGCCCACACGGCCTGAATACGACTAGAAACCCAACCATGGGTCAGGATTCAGGCCCGTAGAAAGCCCAGCAAGCCCACAGGCAAAGCAGTGTCAGTTTAGGCCCTTAGGCCTGCAGTTTAGAGGAGTTCGAGAGGAGAGAGGCAGCGGGGCTTATAAACTGGTGCTGCCCTCTCTCAACTAGCGAGGTGGGACTAAACTTCCCACCGCACTGCGGCAAGGCCTTTCGTCCCGGTTAGTGGCACCAACCGGGACTAAAGGGTGGCATTAGTCCCGGTTGGTGGTTGAAACCGGGACTAAT
>LR738713.1:3062664-3105400 GCA_902687465.1 Secale cereale | reverse complement strand
TTTTTTTTTTTAGAAAAGGGGCATTCCCCGGCCTCTGCATCAAAACGATGCATACGGCCTTCTTATTAATAAAAAAAGGTCAAGGTCTCCAAAGTATGCGAAGTAAAAGTACAAAAATGCTCGGAATGAGCTAGAAGAAAACGTGGGACTCCCACACTCGGATGCGATAATGTAAACAAGGCCTAGACTCCTAGCCTATTACATGACCGCCATCCAAACCGGCTGAAGATAGCCCGAGCTACCATCTCCCATCGGATAGATCCAGTAACCAAATGCTCCCTGGCATCCATCGGAGTGAGTAGCGACCACATACGGATTAAAGCAGTGGCCCTGTGAATAACCTGCAAAAAGTGAACATTTGTTAATCTGTTAAAAACCAAATCATTCCTGCACTTCCAGATAGCCCATAGTAATGCACAAACACCCACACGTATATGGCTCGCTGATTCTTTCGCGACTCCATTCAACCACGTCCCAAAAAGCGTGTTGATACTAGTAGGTGGAGTGATATTAAAGGCTATATGAACCGAACGCCATAAAACTTTAGCCATAGGACAATCGAGAAAGAGGTGTTGAATTGATTCATCCTTATCACAAAAGCTACATCGTAAAGACCCACCCCAGTTGCGTTTGGCTAGATTATCCTTAGTGAGTATAACTTGTTTATGCACAAGCCACATAAACACTTTGATTCGTAGGGGCACTTTGACTTTCCAAATGTGAGCAGACCTAGGGAGAGGCACCGAATCAATTAAATCTAAATACATCGATTTCACTGAAAACATCCCATTCTTAGTCAGTTTCCAATGAATACGATCAGCATGGTGAGTCAACTGAACATCCATCAGTCTTCTCACCAAATGAGTCCAGGCTTCCCAACGGTGACCAACCAGTGCCCGTCGGAATTGGATATTAAGAGGATTTGACTGTAGCACTGATGCAACGTAATCTTCTTTACGTTGAGCAATGTTATACAGTGAAGGATATTGAATTGCTAGGGGCGTCTCTCCTAACCAAGTATCCTCCCAGAATCTAGTTGAGCTTCCATTGCCAACCAAGAACTGGGTTCTATTGAAAAAGGCCGACTTTACTTTCATCAACCCTTTCCAAAAGGGTGAATCAGTTGGTCTAGCTGTCACCTGAGCTAGTGTCTTGATTGCAAGGTATTTGTTATGTAAAATCTGGGCCCAAGTGGCTTGAGTCTCAGAGAGTAACTTAAACAGCCACTTGCTGAGTAAGCACCTATTTTTAACCTCCAAATTTTCAATTCCGAGACCACCTTGATCTTTCGGTCTGCAAATAACATCCCATCTAGCCAACCTATACTTGCGCTTCACCTCATCACTCTGCCAAAAGAACCGCGACCGATAGAAATCGAGCCTTTTCCTCACCCCTACTGGGATTAGGAAAAAAGACAGAAGAAACATGGGCATACTCGTAAGTACCGAATTAATTAAAATCAATCGGCCCCCATACGACAGAAGCTTGCCCTTCCAGCAGCTAAGTTTCTTCTCGAAACGGTCTTCTAGACTCTTCCACTCTTTATTAGAGAGTTTCCGATGATGGATCGGAATGCCAAGGTATGTGAACGGCAGCGACCCTACCCCGCATCCAAACAGCTGCATGTATGCTTCTTGTTCATCTTTGGCTCTTCCAAAGCAAAACAATTCACTCTTATGGAAGTTAATCTTTAACCCCGAGAGTTGTTCAAAAAGGCAAAGCACAAGTTTCATATTTCTCGCCTTATCCAGGTCATGTTCCATGAAAAGAATCGTGTCGTCCGCATACTGGAGAATAGAGAGACCTCCATCTACTAGATGAGGTACGAGACCACCCACCTGCTCATTCTCCTTTGCTCTACCAATAAGGATTGTTAACATGTCTGCGACAATGTTAAACAAGATAGGAGACATCGGGTCCCCCTGTCTTAAACCCTTGTGAGTCTGGAAGAAATGACCAATATCGTCATTGACTTTTACTCCAACACAACCTTGTTGAGTAAAGGAGTCCACTTGTTTTCTCCAGGATGGATCGAATCCTTTCATCCTTAAAGCTTGCTGGAGGAACGGCCACTTGACCTTATCATACGCCTTTTCAAAGTCCACCTTGAAAATTACCCCATCAAGTTTTTTCGTGTGGATTTCATGGAGAGTTTCATGCAGGACAACAACCCCTTCCAGGATATTTCTATCTGGCATGAAAGCCGACTGAGAAGGCTGCACCACACTATGCGCGATCTGCGTCAATCTATTTGTTCCCACTTTAGTGAACACCTTGAAACTGACATTAAGAAGACAGATCGGTCGAAATTGCTCTATTCGATTCGCCTCTGCCTTCTTAGGAAGCAGCGTTATCGTACCAAAATTAAGGTGAAATAATTGCAGATGTCCGTCGAACAGATCATGGAACATCGCAAGTAGATCATCCTTAATAATATGCCAGCACCTTTTGTAAAACTCTGCCGGAAAACCATCCGGACCAGGCGCTTTATTATTCTTCATCTGCGAGATCGCATCAAACACCTCTTTCTCCGAGAATGGCGCAGATAGGATTGAATTCTCATCTGACGCTAATTGAGGGACATCCTGAATTCGAGTCTTGTCCAGAGACACGAAGCTATCATCCGGTGGTCCAAACAGCCTCTTATAGTAGTCAGTGATGTACAGTTTGAGGTTCTCGTGCCCTACAATCGTGCCCTCATCCTGCTCAAGTTGAAAGATTCTTTTCTTTCGATGTTTACCATTAGCTATCAAGTGAAAGAATTGTGTGTTGTCATCCCCTTGGATGACTTCACGCACTTTAGCTCTGAGTGCCCATTTCAATTCTTCCTCTCGCAACAGCTCTTTCAGCCTAGATTCTGCCATTCCCTTAGCCTCCAGTTCACCCGGCTCAAGGATAGACGACTCCGCCTTGACATCTAGAACTTGAATAAGGTTGATTAGCCGCTCCTTTTCAACCTTATACACACCACTAAGATGTTTAGCCCAGCCTCGAAGAAACTGTCTTAAATGCCTAATCTTATTCTGCCACCTGTCTATGGCCGACCTACCTCCTGCACCCTTCGCCCATTCCCTGGCAACCAAGTCCAAGAAACCTTCTCGTTCAAACCACGCTAGCTCGAAGGAGAACGTATTCTTATTCCCCGTATATGTTGCCTCTCCAGAATCTACCAGAAGTGGAGTGTGGTCCGAAACAGCCCTCGACAAAGCCTGAACGGTAACCATGGGGAACTTCTGTTCCCACTCCACACTAGAGAGAACACGATCTAGCTTCTCATAAGTCGGGATTGGTAGAGAGTTGGCCCAGGTGAATTGTCTGCCCGAAAGCTCTATCTCCCGGAGATCCAAGCTCTCAATAATAGCATTAAACATAAACGACCATCTGCCATCAAAATTGTCGTTATTCTTCTCCTCTCGCCTTCTAATGATATTGAAATCACCACCCACCAGAATTGGGAGCTGCTCGTCTCCACAAATCCGCACTAGGTCCGCCAAAAAGTCTGGTTTGAGTTCGGGTTGTGCAGCTCCATAAACTGCCACCAGAGCCCAGTGAAATCCATCAACTCTGGATCTCACTCGGAACTTTACGGCGAACTCACCTAAGATCACGCTACGGACTTCTAAAGATTCTCTTCTTACCCCTAGTAAAATCCCACCGGACCTTCCTCTCGGGGGTAAGCAATGCCAGTCAAAAGCCACACCTCCAGAGAGAGTACCCAAAAACTGAGAGGTGAAGTTATCTCTACCAGTTTCAGAGAGGGCTATGAAGTCAAGCTTGTGCTCAACCGACGCCTCCGCCAAGAACCTCCGTTTAGCCAAGTCTTTCAGACCTCTGCTATTCCAGAAAATGCCTCTCATTTTTCATCATGGAATTTCTTGGCGGTCCGAATCCGAACACTCCTCCGTACAGCCGACGCGGGGTAAATCTTGCGGTTCCATCTCCGCTTGTGCACCGGTTGCTCCTCTGTCCGGTCAGTGCCCCCCTGTTCGGGTAATTGAGCACCCATAGAATCAGCCTGGAGGCACTCCTCCAGGCCTTCTCCATCCCCCTCATCCTCCGACATAGCACTAGCTGGGTCAAGGTCCGCACAGAAACTATCTAGAGCCCTCACCCCTAGAGCATTAAAATCAGAATTATTTAAAGGCTTAACGGCTGCTAAGTTATTAATAACCTCGATCGCCCGTTCTGCCTCACGATCAAACAAATCGTTAACAGATTGAGCAACCTCAATCCCATTTCCGCCCAACGAAACCCCTAATTGATTTGCATTATTAACAACATCATCAGCAGAAAAATGCAAGATCGAATTAGAAATACAAACTGACATACCAGTCGAGTCTTCGATGTCTCGCAGCTTGGCCTGCCGCATGGCACGGCCCATCTGCAGAGCATCCGCATCCGGCTGGTCCTGCAGTCGACTGCTGCACCGTCGGCCTTCAGTCGCGGGATCCGCTATCCCTCCGAAGGCGACGATATCTGCGGTGGAGGGTCCACTCTGTGTGGGACCTCCCGCCGAAGACCCAAGTAAACCCCCATCGATCAGACCACGAGATCCTGGGCCTCCTGCCACAGGTGTCTCCAGGGCAGCCCCAGGCGCCGGCAGAGAGTACTCCTCTCGAGGCGCAAGATCTGCAGAAACAACCAGATTCGGGCTAGAAACAGCGACTCCAGCTAACCCATCGCAATCTGGTAACAGAATACTCGGAAACGTACCTCCAGACTCAGAAGACGAATCCCGAAAAGCACCAACCTCCAGGGTGCCCACGCGACGCTGGACTGCGGGAGCTGGCGTAACACAGGGTGACTCCCCCCCTGATGCCCTCTTCCCCAGGTAGATGCGCATCCAGACGCAACGGAGACAGCGGCGGAAGATCCAACTCCGCCGGATCATCTAACTCGGCTCTGTGGCCCCACAGACGACTAGGGGCCGAAGCCGCCCCAAAGGACCCAAAACGTAGCTCAGACAGAGAGGTAGTTGGGGGTGCTTCCCCCTTCCCTCCGGAGCTCCCGGAGGACTGCTGAGGCTGACCCGGCGTCGGAGTCTGACCAGGCATAGCCGGCGCCCCTGCAGCCGACTCACTTGCCCCACGAGCCTCATCCCCATCGGTCATATCAGAGTCCACAATCCCATCAGTCGCCTGAGCGAGAACAGAACTCTCAAGCTCGATCTCAATCTCCAACTCGTACATCAGACCAGCAAAGTACCATCTCACGAAAAAAGGAACCAGCTCAATATCCAACACGCTCACCAACAAGCGGGCAATGCCATTAGCTCGCGAGAACGGCATGTCGACCTTCTCAGTTTTACCAATAAGCGAACCAAGACTCCAGGTAGTCCGAGCACTCAGAAGGGCCTTCGGGGGCACCCCAAGAAAACGAACCCAAATCTGCGGGAGGGCCTTCCCCTGAGGCTCCGGGGTCTTCCACGGAGCAAACTCAATGATACAGCTAGTGCTTGCCGCCCGACACATCCCATACTTCAGAGCATGGTTCAGATCATCCAGGGAGGGAAATTCCACCTTATAAGATTGCCCCTCAAGCCTGACCAGCTTCCACAGAAAGTTACCCGGCATCAACTCACTGAGCGTATGCACAATCTGGGCCTCAGACAGCGTGCCATTAGTAACTTTGACAATCCCAGTAAGCGAAGCCTCCGTCACGGCTGCCTCAGTCTCATCAGAAGGAGACTCAAAAAACATAAGATCTGCAGAACAGACTCCGTACACAGCAACTGCCGGCATGGGCCCCTGGAGTTCAGGGCACTCCCCTGAATCATGCATAGGTTTCTGACATGTGTCGCACATCACCGTAGTGCACTCGGCGGCGAAGTGTCCCGCCACTCCACACCGGCGGCAAATCATCTTTTCCTTCTTGCGCAACCACTTGGAAAGACGGTCAACCGCTGGCTTGTCAATAACCTTGTCAGCCAACCCAACAGCTTGTTCCGGAACCTCAACAGACGCAAGCGCACGAACCACCTCAACCGCAGCCGAAGGAAGCGCCTGGGAGGCGGCCCCCGAAGTCTCCACCGAAGGCTCAACCGGTGCATGAATGGCTAGCCTCGGTGGGGGTGGTGGATGCCGTCTACCTCCTCCCCTACCTCCGCGGAACCTTCCCCGGAATCGGTGGTTGGGCCCCGAAGCACCCTCAACGAAGCCACCCGGAGGTCCATGGAATCCGCCATGCAGGTTGCCGCGACCAACACCTCCGTCACCCTGCCACGCATAGCCCCGACCACCGCCGGTAGACGACGATCCTCGATGCTGGCCCTCTCCATAGGCATCATAACCATCGTCGCCCCACCTGCGTCGCGGAGGGTTGCGGTTGAAGAACCCACCGCCACCATCATCCTGGCAAAACCGCCCACGACCTCCATCCGCCGCGGCCGGCGCCGCCGCCGGGCCACGCCCGGGATGCCCCCGGCCAGTTACCACCGCAGCCGGACCTCCCGCAGCACCACGCCCCATGGGACGCGGGCCGCCCGGCCTGGCCACACCACCGCCCCCGCCATGCTGTGCGTTCAGCGCCGGCTGCGGCACGGCGCCACGGGGCCCTCCTGCTGGAGCAGCTTTGGGCGCGGACGGCGCGACGGGCGGGGGACCAGCGCTGCCTCGGCCGGCCATCACCAGCGCACGGGGAGGCCGAGCGCAAGGGAACCCAGGCCGCGGTCGCAGCGGTCGACGAACACTAGGCAGCGCAACAGGACAGATCGTTTCGCTCGTATCGTACGTGCATGCATCGATCACCGTTATGGTCGATGGATTAGTGCGACGGGCCGAAACCTCGGTGCCGCACGCAACAATTCCCGGCCCACCGAGGCAATCTCCGCCCCCAATGGGCCGACCGAACGAAGCACCCTTACTGCCAGGCCCAACAGACCCCAGTATGGCGTTCAAGCGCAATTCTCGCGCTGCACGCATCTGGTCAGGCATGCAAGCCACCGGCGCCGCCGGTGCTGCCGCCGCCGCCGATCTCTGTTTACCATTCTTCCTTCTCTGAACGTGTCTCCAGGTATGCACCGGCATAAGATCAAACAAGAGGAGGTTGGGAAGACTAACCTTCGGAAGGGGACCACGCCACGGCCGGATCGCCGTCGCCGCCGTCCGCCGGTGCGCGACACGCCGAACGATCTCCACCACCTCCTCGTTCGAAACTCCAATCCTCGCCGGATCCTCGCTGGGCACCACCGCATCTACCAAAGATGCCAGATCCTGCTCCTCATACCCCGCCTCCTGCTGAATTTAGTAATGGGCTTTAGGCCCATAAGAGAATTTCAGAAAAATCTCCAAGGGCCCATGTAGGTGGTGGGATGACAAGGTGGGAAGTTTAGTCCCACCATGCTAGTGGAGAAGGAGTTGGACTCCTTTATAAGGGTCTCTCTTCTACATGCTATTGGAGAGTGAGAAGAGAAGGAGCCCTCGCGCACTCCTCCTCCGCCGCCCGCCTCGCCACGCCACGCCTCGTCACGACGCGCCGCGGGTTGCGGGAATGAGCCGAGCCGAGCTCATACCTACGCGCTTATTTTTGTCGGTCAGGAACGGAGAATACGTAACGGACACGACACGATCCGAGACGTCGGATCGTGGGACTGTTACCGACTCGGACGTGGGTTCGGCCCACGTCTCTCCGCCCAGCCGCCTATATAAGCAGCGTTAACGCAACCCTAGCCGCCACGAGAATCAGATCACATCTGCCTCACGCGCCTTTGTTCCTTTGCTGCTGCTGCCGCCGGCGACTCCATCCCGTTCGCCGCGTACACGGTCGACGGGAGAGCAGGCCTCCGAAACCCCGCCTCTCCGGTTCCTGTACGGGGAAGAGGGACGATTAGGTTTTTGGGGAGCGATCACGCGACTGCTCGCCTCCGTCCGTCTGCTTCGTCTACGTCCGCGTCGTCCTCTTCATCGCCATGGCTTCACCAAGCGAAGCTGACCGTCTCGCCCGCGAGAAGGCCGAATCCGACAAGAAGGCGGCAGAGGATGCTGCCGCCGCCACCGCTGCTGCTGCTACGGCCAACTGGCCGATCGGAGGGTATGTCTCTCTCTTGTTTATGTTTGCACTAGCAGTACTGGTTATACGTGTAGATGTTTCTGCTATATGCGTAGTACTTGCTAGTATACTCCGTGATCAGTATGTCATGTACCCAGTCAATGCCATGTTAGTAATTATTTCCTGGATTAATCTACTCGGAAAATTGCCTATTTATTCAACAATCCAAAAACCTAATGTGTGTAGGAATTTTTCGAGTAATGGTTTTGCTGCTGCACTGAAACCGGATAAATTTACCGGTACTTATTTCAAGCGTTAGCAAACGAGAACCACCTTATGGCTCACTGCTATGAACGTGTTCTGGGTAGCAAGTGTCACTCCTACGGAAACTATCACTCCTGAACAGGAGAAGATGTTTAAGGAGGCCACTGTCCTATTCCTTGGAGCAGTCATTAGCGTGATCGGAGATAAGCTGGTTGATGCATATTTACATATGCATGTTGCCAAGGACTTGTGGGAGGCCCTCGAATCTAAATTCGGGGCCACTGACGCTGGGAGCGAGATGTATGTTATGGAGCAGTTCCATGATTACAAAATGGTTGAGAACCGTTCTGTATTGGAACAGGCTCATGAGATAATATGCATTGCTAAAGAACTTGAGGTTCTGAAGTGCAATTTGCCGGGCAAATTTGTCGCGGGTTGTATAATTGCTAAGCTCCCTGGTTCCTGGAGGAACTTTGCTACTACTCTGAAACATCAGAGGCGTGAATTCTCAGTGGAGGATGTCATTGGCCATCTGAGTGTTGAGCAGAACTCAAGGGCAAAGGACTCGAACGGAAAAGCAGTTGAGGGGACTTCTGTCGCCAACATGGTGAACCAGAGGAACTCCAACTCCCACAAGCCCAAGGGAAAGAACGGTGTCCAACACAATGCCGACTTTAAGAAGAAGGGTAAGAAGACCTTCAAGAAGAACAAGAAGGATGAGGGCTGCTTTACTTGTGGTTCGACTGAACATTGGGCCAACAAGTGCCCAAACAAGTACAAGAAGCCAGGACAGGACTCCAAGTCTGTCAACATGATTGTGGGCAACAATGACAATGGTGCATCTGGGTCACAGGCCACGGGTCCGTATTGATGGGGAATGGCGCGAGTGCTTCTGTTCATGGTGTTGGCACGGTCAATCTGAAGTTTACTTCGGGAAGGATCGTGCAGCTGAAGAACGTGCAGCATGTCCCCGCCATCAAGAAAAACCTCGTTAGTGGCTCCCTTCTATGTAGAGAAGGGTTTAAGTTGGTTTTCGAGTCTAATAAATTAGTTGTTACGAAATATGGACTCTTTGTTGGAAAAGGTTATGAGAGCGGAGGAATGTTCCGCCTTTCCCTTGCAGATTTTTGTAATAAAGTCGTGAACCATATTCATTCGAATGTTAATGAATCAGAAGTTTGGCATTCACGTCTTTGTCACATTAGTTTCGGTGTTATGACGCGGCTAGCGAAGTTGGATTTAATCCCGAGTTTCACTTTAGCCAAAGGTTCTAAGTGCCTTTCATGTGTGCAAGCTAAGCAACCTCGCAAGCCTCACAAGGCCGCGGAGGAGAGACACTTGGCACCATTAGAACTCATACATTCTGATCTTTGTGAGATGAATGGTGTGTTGACTAAAGGTGGAAAGAAATACTTCATGACATTGATAGATGATTCCACTAGATATTGCTATGTTTATCTATTAAACACTAAAGATGAGGCTCTACACTACTTTAAAATCTATAAGGCAGAAGTTGAGAAACAACTTGAAAAACAAATTAAACGAGTTCGGTCAGATCGTGGTGGAGAGTACTTCTCGAGTGAGTTTGACTCCTTTTGTGCGGAACACGGCATTATTCATGAGAGGACGCCTCCCTATTCACCCCAGTCAAACGGGGTTGCCGAGCGGAAAAACCGTACTCTAACTGATTTGGTTAACGCCATGTTAGATACGTCGGGTTTATCCAAGGCATGGTGGGGGGAGGCTATATTGACAGCATGTCATGTCCTGAATAAAGTTCCGACAAAGGACAATGAGATCACTCCCTATGAGAAATGGGCGAAGAGAAGGACAACACTCTCGTACTTGCGTACTTGGGGCTGTTTGGCGAAAGTCAATGTGCCGATCCCCAAAAAGCGCAAGCTTGGACCGAAGACCGTGGACTGCATTAATTTGGGCTACGCTAAGAATAGCGTTGGTTATAGATTTCTAGTAGTGAAATCTGAGGTACCTGACCAAAAGGTTGGTACAATTATGGAGTCTAAGGACGCTACATTCTTCGAGGATATATTTCCTATGAGAGATAAGCAAAGCACTTCTAGACAGGAATCTGAGGAGACTCCTGAGCCTGCCATTCCTATGGAATACTATGAACGAACACATAATGAAAATCCTGAGGAGGATGACGAGGAAACCCTTGGTAGGGGAAAGAGACAAAGGACTGCAAAGACCTTTGGTGATGATTTCTTCGTGTACCTCGTGGATGATGCTCCCACTTCTATTTCAGAAGCGTATGCCTCTCCAGAATCTGACTACTGGAAGGAAGCGGTCCGTAGCGAGATGGATTCCATCATGGCTAACGGGACATGGGAGATTACTGAGCGTCCCTATGGTTGCAAACCATTGGGATGTAAGTGGGTGTTCAAGAAGAAGCTTAGGCCCGATGGTACGATTGAAAAGTACAAGGCTAGGCTTGTGGCCAAGGGCTATGACCAAAAGGAAGAGGAAGATTTCTTTGATACTTATTCACCTGTGGCCAGACTGACCACCATTCGAGTATTACTCTTGTTGGCGGCCTCGCATGGTCTTCTCGTCCACCAGATGGATGTTAAGACAGCTTTCCTAAATGGAGAGCTAAACGAGGAAATCTACATGCAACAGCCAGATGGCTTTGTGATAGACGGTCAGGAAGGAAAAGTGTGTAGGTTGATAAAATCTTTATATGGCCTGAAGCAAGCACCTAAGCAATGGCATGATAAGTTTAATACAACACTGACATCTGTTGGCTTCGTTGTTAATGAAGCTGACAAATGTGTATACTATCGCCATGGTGGGGGCGAAGGAGTTATACTGTGCTTGTATGTTGATGATATACTGATATTCGGAACCAACCTCAAAGTAATTGAGGAGGTCAAGTCGTTTCTATCTCAGAACTTTGAGATGAAAGACCTTGGTGTGGCTGATGTTATCTTGAACATCAAGCTACTGAGAGATAATGAGGGTGGGATTACACTTTTGCAATCCCATTATGTTGAGAAGGTGTTGAGTCGTTTTGGATACTCGGGCTGCACACCATCTCAAACACCATATGATCCTAGCGTGTTGATTCGAAAATCCAAAGGCACGGCTATAGATCAATTGAGATACTCTCAAATCATTGGCTCACTGATGTACCTAGCTAGCGCTACGAGGCCTGACATCGCTTTTGCTGTGAGCAAACTGAGTCGGTTTGTGTCAAAACCGGGTGATGTACATTGGCATGCTATTGAAAGAGTTATGCGTTATCTGAAGGGTACTATGAACTATGGACTTCACTATACCGGATACCCGTCGGTACTTGAAGGGTATAGTGATGCGAATTGGATCTCTGATGCTGATGAGATGAAGGCCACAACTGGGTATATGTTTACTCTTGGAGGTGGCGCTGTTTCCTGGAAGTCTTGCAAGCAAACGATCTTAACGAGATCGACAATGGAAGCAGAATTAACAGCATTAGACACATCTGGTGTTGAAGCGGGATGGCTTCGAGATCTCTTGTTGGACTTGCCATTGGTTGATAAACCGGTTCCGGCTATCCTTATGAACTGTGACAATCAGACCGTCATCACCAAGGTGAAGAGTTCAAAGGACAACATGAAGTCCAACAAACACATAAGAATGAGATTAAAAGCTGTCAGAAAATTGAGAAACTCCGGAGTGATAGCGTTGGAATATGTCCATACGGCTAAGAATCTGGCAGATCCCTTTACAAAAGGGCTATCACGTGTTGTGATAGATAATGCATCGAGGGAGATGGGCATGAGACCCACATGAGTTGCCATGGTGGTAACCCAACCTATGTGATCGGAGATCCCGTGAAGTAGGACCTGGGAAAACAAGCCAGTGGTGAACTGAGGAGAGTAACTATACTAACCCACTCCGCTGGAGATGCAATACTCTCAAAACTGTATGGGAGGATGACTACTGTCTTAATGTGTTCCAAGGCTTATATGTATAAGCAAGATGCTATCCTACAGAGCGATCTTTGGAGGAACACACCTATATGAGCCCGACTGCTGGTCACAGTCTATGAGATTGGGATGATCTCTAGTAAACTCATGAATAGGCCAGGAGTGTGACTTATATGCTCCACCCGAGGGGTCGGCCTTCGGTAGCCTAGTACTAGTAAGACTTGTGGTGAAGCTTCTTTACGCCAAACTGACAATTCAAGGCATAGTCCATTGTTCAGTTGTAAAGGAGTGTAGCTACTTGTTCTAGGTGAAGCTCAACCTTAACAGGTCTTCACTGAAATGCTGGTATATTAAAACAGTGAATGGAACGAGGGAACACGATGTGCCCTTGAGATCTGGTGGGGGATTGCTGAATTTAGTAATGGGCTTTAGGCCCATAAGAGAATTTCAGAAAAATCTCCAAGGGCCCATGTAGGTGGTGGGATGACAAGGTGGGAAGTTTAGTCCCACCATGCTAGTGGAGAAGGAGTTGGACTCCTTTATAAGGGTCTCTCTTCTACATGCTATTGGAGAGTGAGAAGAGAAGGAGCCCTCGCGCACTCCTCCTCCGCCGCCCGCCTCGCCACGCCACGCCTCGCCACGACGCGCCGCGGGTTGCGGGAATGAGCCGAGCCGAGCTCATACCTACGCGCTTATTTTTGTCGGTCAGGAACGGAGAATACGTAACGGACACGACACGATCCGAGACGTCGGATCGTGGGACTGTTACCGACTCGGACGTGGGTTCGGCCCACGTCTCTCCGCCCAGCCGCCTATATAAGCAGCGTTAACGCAACCCTAGCCGCAACGAGAATCAGATCACATCTGCCTCACGCGCCTTTGTTCCTTTGCTGCTGCTGCCGCCGGCGACTCCATCCCGTTCGCCGCGTACACGGTCGACGGGAGAGCAGGCCTCCGAAACCCCGCCTCTCCGGTTCCTGTACGGGGAAGAGGGGCGATTAGGTTTTTGGGGAGCGATCACGCGACTGCTCGCCTCCGTCCGTCTGCTTCGTCTACGTCCGCGTCGTCCTCTTCATCGCCATGGCTTCACCAAGCGAAGCTGACCGTCTCGCCCGCGAGAAGGCCGAATCCGACAAGAAGGCGGCAGAGGATGCTGCCGCCGCCACCGCTGCTGCTGCTACGGCCAACTGGCCGATCGGAGGGTATGTCTCTCTCTTGTTTATGTTTGCACTAGCAGTACTGGTTATACGTGTAGATGTTTCTGCTATATGCGTAGTACTTGCTAGTATACTCCGTGATCAGTATGTCATGTACCCAGTCAATGCCATGTTAGTAATTATTTCCTGGATTAATCTACTCGGAAAATTGCCTATTTATTCAACACCTCCAACGCCTCGCAAACGAGATCGGACGCCGTCGGAGACGAGGGATTATCCTCGTCGTCGTCCTCCTCACCCTCGCTTGCCGCCAGGGCCCAGAAACGCCCGCCGGCCGGCCGCGGCCCGGACGCGCCGACCACCATGGCCGCCGCCGGCCACACCTCACGGTCGCCTCACGAGAGCCTCACGGTCGCCTCACGAGAGCCACACCTCACGGTTAACTGAACTTTTCCACATGGACTCAGCGAAGACATCGTGGCATGTCTTGCCACTTTATATATACTTCTCAACCTCAGTTCCTCTTCTCAGCAAAGACATCGGACTTGGCAAGAAGTTCCTATTATGTGTGCATCGATATGTCCTTGTTTTAACTAAGAATTTTCTCATATATCTACTTCATTCACATGGTCATTATCCGATTACCCCTACATATGTATGGAAGGCATTGGGAAGCTCAAAACACGATCCACTTGAAGCACAAGCCACTAATCTGATTTGAAAAGCCATTAATCCCCTTGGACCTCCATGTCCGAAGAGAAACTTCAGTAGCAAACAAGAAGTTGCATTAGAGCTTAGGCACTTGCGTGTTACATGGTGGCAGGACGAATTAACATAAAAACATGCGCGACAACCACAAGTTTCGGCCACTCAATCCACCCGGAGCAGTGACGTCAATGTAATTTCCGCCGTCATGCAGCTCAATCTCATGCTCTCACTGGTGCAAATTTGTCTCAATGTTCAAACAAGACAATGAGTCAGTAATCCTGGCATGTGAAGTGTAATCCGACAAGCAGCAAAGAATTTCAACACAGTACATCTTACATCGACATAGTACAGATGTATCCATCTAATTTCTTTTTATTCCTATGCAGTACATTTTTATTTTGGTGGATTTTTTTGAGGGATCCACATTAACTTTTATGAAAGCACTGCAAAACATACGATGCTTCTCCATGTTATTTGTATAAAATGGATCCAATCATCGTTAGATTGCCATCATATTTCTGATCAGCCCATTCTATGTCAGTGTGGAGCTAAATTGGACATTAGCCGTCGTATGCAGAGCACTTTTGATTTTATTATTGAAGCCAAAGTGAGACGAAGATGTATTTCCTTGTTGTGGGATTAAAGTTCACGTCTATGCAGGATCGCAGTACAGTAAGGTGTCATGAGAAGAGGGTGGCCTTGTACAACATAGTAGTTTATCATTTTGGTAGGCAACAGAGATGGACACAACTGCATTGATTGCTGTGCATAGAAATGTTAAATAACATTAAGTACATGATGCACAACATGCATATATAATAGATAAAAAAAGTTGTTATATTGACAGGTTTATTAATTATAAAGACCTGTATTTTTTTTAGAGAAAAAAAAGCCTGCACAACATCCAAACCTCCGTCACTGGAGCTCTGTCAGCTGCTCGCCTACGAGGACCGTGGAGATTTGAATGCTGCTATTGCTCTCCCGCCTTAGGCTGCTGGCCATGTGCCGTCTGTGGGAGGCGGGGTCGATGAGGTACGTGCTTTGGCATGTAATTATGAGATGCTAAAGTCCACCCGATTGCCCGTCTTTGATCGTGATGGTATGTTACCACATATTTAAGAGGCTGTCTTCGCGAAAAAGCTTGGCGGCTTGCTCGCCTACTTGACGATAAAGGGTCTCCCCCCGTTTTATTATAAAGCAAACATTCGATACATCCAGCTCGCTTGGGCCGCATCACAGATAAGCCCAAAAGAATACACAAGAGAAAGAAAGATAAATAAATGCCGACACCAGCAGATCAACGAAGAACGGAAGACCGGCAACCCACGCTCCCAACACCCCGAAGCGCCATGCACCAAGCAACACCTTCAAGAAGGAATGCGACGCCGCCGCTGCTGTTGCCCGAACAAGTTCTAGGCTTTTCCCTGGTACGCGAGGGTTGGTAGGGAAGGGATATACCCAACGCCCCTCAGGAAGGTCCGATGGCGCCCACAAGCGCCACCACGTCGTTGCCGGACAAGCCGACAGGGATTTCTCCCGATCCACAACCACCACCACCACCACCACCCTAGGCATTTCGAGATGCACCACCCCAACCGCCGCCCACCAGCATGTGCCACCATTGTTACCGGACAACCCTCGCCGCCTCACTGGAGCTGCCAACACGAGACCTGGAGCGGGCAAGGAGACCCGGCCATGGGGGCGAACACAATTCGATTGGGGGGAGGGGACAACCTCCTCCGCCGCAGCGGAGCTAACCAGACGCGGCGACGAGGACTTGCCGGGCCCCGATGGCCTGGTTGGGCCCACCTGGACCCGGACAGTCCCGTCGCCACGCTGCAACTCGCTGACCGACGAAGTCCGCACCGCCCGAGACCGTCGCAGCCATGCCACCACCAGGGAACGGCGCCGCCGAACACCGAGCCACCGGCCCGCCCCAACCCAGATGCGGCTGAAATGGCCCCAATGGCCCCAGATCTGGGACGGACGGGAGCCGACAGACACTAGCGCCACCGTGCCGCCCCACGGCCAACGGCCGCACCGTCGCGTTAAGAGCCACCGTAGCACGTGGCATCACCGTCGACGGGCCACACCAACGCCATCCGAGGAGCACTGCCGCCATCGATCACCGTCCGAGCATGCGGGCCGTGCGCGGGGAAGGGCAGACCCACCGCCACAAACACCACGCAGCCGAGGGCTGGCAGCTGCGGGAGGAGGGAGGAGCGAGGAGGGAGCCTGGAGGAGAGCGGGGGAGGCCCCCCCCCCCTCCCCGGTCGCCTCGCCAGGGGAAGCGATGCGGGGGGTAAGGAGAAAGGCGGAGGTGGGGGGAGGGGCGGGGGAGCAGGAGATGCTAGCGGCAACGGCGGGCTCCGGCCGCGGCGGTGGCTCCGCATGGGGGAGCCGCCGATGGCGGCGCGGGAACCCTAGGGGAGAGGGAAGGTCCCTTGCTCGCCTACTTGGAGACGGCTAATCCTGGGTCTGGAAAAGCAATTGCTTGTCTCCTAGCGGAGGAGGCTTCTACAGGCAAAATAAAAAAGCTTAATTAATGATACTCAGTCTCTTCAACCATCATCTTCGTTTGGCTCATCTCCGTGGATTTGGTAGTGCCCGTTGTCTTCGACCTTCATTTCGTTGGAGGTTTGGTTGCGAAGTAGAAGTGCAAGGGGTCGTGCATGTTGCATTTTTTATATGTTTGTCCGATTGCATGTGGTCGTCATGTATCAATTTTTCTTATTTTTCCATTAATTAAGGGAGCAATTCTCTTTATCTTAATTAATCGATGATGTAAATCTTTTGCCTCCATATTAAAAATAAATAAAACTTTAATGCAAGCACAAGCCTCCATTTGGCAGCTTCAATGATGCAGGTTGCATCGATGTTTGCAGGCCGTAGAGAGGACATCGACTTTGTTTATCGTGCTGGGATACAAGTACATGAGTTTACAACAGAAAGGCCTCCAAATACTTCTCGATGGATGGTGGATATTTTGGTATGATAATGAGAATACATACAAGTGTCGACTAGATGATTAGATGATCAATTTTCTCGTACCACAACCAACCTACATGTAACATGCACGTCCAGGAAAAGCAGCAGTGCTTCTTAACAGGATATCCAGCAGTCCAGCACTGTGAATCGTTCTGCTGCATCTGCTGTTTGCGCTGTCTCACAGAAAGCAGAGCTTGCGTAGCGAGTTGAGTAGATCATTGGCGCCTGAGGTAAATATTCAGACAAGAGTCCTTTGGATGGTGGGGAAAATGTAGTACGTACGATTGTGTTCCAGGCTGCAACTGGTTGTCATGAACCAACGAAGCAACGGAGATATGCAGCTCCGGGCTGTGGAGACCGTCAGCTGGCTCTGGCGAGCTGAGATCGTGTGCTGAACATAATACCATCACTCGGGCCGATGAGCGGTTGAGCACGTCGGACCAACGCGACGCCCTCCGGTTCGTAACGAGGCTCGAACCAAGGATCCCTTCATGGTACAGGAGACCATATATGTAGCAGTGCCAAGAAAATGACTCTAATCATGCGATCATCATATAGAAAAAACACACTAGCAATCTTGCTTCTCATCCGGGGAAGCTTCTCTGCTCCTTCCGGCCCATCCACTCCATGCCTTCTGTCACCCCCGCTCCTCAAGTCCTGATGCCTGCCAGCTGCACGCTGACGCCTCAAAGATAAGCCTGTAGTAAAAGATCGCCATAATATATTCGGGCTGTCCATTTCCCCAGCCTCGACGAATAAAAGAGAGCAGGAAGCCACTGCAGAGCTACGTCATACCAGTCAGCCAGGGGTTTAAGTTCCCCGAGCTAGGCTGTTAAAACGCGTGAGCGTGGCCCTGCCGATCTGATGTGCTCGAGAGAGAGATCTGAGAAATCTAATGCGCGCTTTGTTATGATTAGGTCGTTTTTCTTCCTGCCCACGCCCAGCTGTCTGTCAAAGTGTCTGATGAAAGAGAGAAAGCGCCTTCTGTGAAATGATCGAGCCATACAGCAGTGGCAGCAGGGTCACAAAAACTAGATGATTAGATGATCATATTTCCCAATTTAGAATGCATATAATTGTTTATTGAGGTGTGTGCGATTGTTTTGTATAGTCAGTTATGTAATTTGATGTTTATTTTGGTTATATACATGCTTCTGCTGTAGACATAACAAATTACATTGCACACAGAGTAAACTCGAGAACCCATTGGTGATGATTTTATCAATCGATGATAATTGTATAGCAACAAGTTTTTGCCCACAACACACATGACTTATTAGCAACAATTGTTTGTGTTATTATCAGCCTTTGTACACATTTCTGATTACGGACCTGTTTACCGCGTATCACACACATCTTTTTAAGTTGAGCCGTTTCTATTGTCTTGGCTCATCATAAAAAGTTCATCCGGTGAACTGTATGCCATACATCGCACACACCTTTATCTAGCCGACTATTTCTGTTGTGTTGTCTAATCACAAACAGTTCATCCGAGTGAACTGTATGCCATATATCGCACACACCTTCATATAATTAACCATTTCTATTGTTATGCTCATCGCAAACAGTTTGTATGGATCAACTATATGTCATGTATCGCACACGCAACTCTAATCTGGTCCTTGTTTTATGTCTTCACCATCACAATAGTTTGTACCATTTTTGACGGTTTTCTTACACCGGCATTTGTGATTAATGCATCGCACATAATTTCGTCGAAGGGTCTCTGATGGACTGTCACGTTAGAACCATCCTGCAGTAGTGCATGTACAACAACGTGTCTAATTCTCTAGTCGGAGGCATGTGATGTATCATGAAATGGGAAGTAACACAGTTATTAAATGGCCATAGATGCATAGTTGACATGATATGGGCATGAGCACAACACCATCGACAGTTGATACTTGTCAGACCGAACCTGTTAAGGGGTTAAGTCACGAAGAAGTTGTAGAAAATACTATTGTGCATGCAGCCAGAATAATCGAAAACCCGACCGGGTTCAACCACCAAATACCGTGTGGCATCACACTGGGTTGTGAAGGTTTAAAGAAGACGGGTAATAGATGCCACTCAATCTCTTATGGTTGTTGGATCAGTGTTGGTAGGATACTAGTGATAACTGAACTTTGTCACATGGACTCAGCAAAGACATCGTGACATGTCTTACCACTTTATATAGAGACAATTGCTTATTTACCATTGATAAGCTCGGCTATTACTCATTTGCCATCTAACAAACCAATGTTGCTTATATACCATTTACACACTCATTTTGTTGCCTATTTGCCATCAACCGTGAAGTTGGTCTGAACCCCTTCTGTTAAAATAAGGAAATGATGATTTTGCCCTCAATGGCAAATAAGCAACCTTGTCAACTGTTACTTGTAAACATGATGAACCACTTCTATTGAAACTATCAAGACATACTGAGATTACATATTTCTATAAAAATGGCAACACATTGCTTGTAATTTCAAGATCAAACAATTTCATGACAACAATAGAATATTTTCACCATAACATTTAATAAGGATAATAAATAGGCATCACCTTGCTGAAGCTAGCTTGCATGAAAATAACATATATTTCTCTAAAAAAATTGGCAGCACCTTTCTTGTAATTTCAGGATCAAACAATTGTAAGCATGAAAACAATATATTTTCATCATAATGCATAACGAGGATAGTAAATAGGTAACCAAATAGACATGGTACTCACAGTCCAGTACTAAAAATTGAAGTACACAAATGTGATATAAAAAGAAAAAGTTAACACTTTCTCCAAATGGACATGGTACTCACAGTTTAGTCCAGTACAAGCATGACAACAATTTTAAGCATGACAGCAAAATCCAGTACAAGAAGTTGAAATAAGTCTATATGATTTGTAGTTTCTAATAAATGGAACAATAACTCCTTGTTTTCTCTACTTCAGTAGTTTATCCTTGTTGCAGCTGCCTTGAAAATCCGTACATAGAAGTTTTTCTGCAAAGAAAGCCAAATGAGACATCGATAAATTCATTGGAAATTGTACTAGTGAGATTTCCTTGGCTGAACATAGAATCATAAGAATAGAGAACGGTATCTATGTACATACAGAGTAAACATGCGCTCCAGAAGTTCAAGATGTCATGTGACCTGTGACCGTATGAAGTATAGATACATATTGTAAAAAGAAGAAAAATCATGATGTCATCGCTGGATTGGCTAAGGTGAGAAAGCATGAAGTGTATTTGTAAGAAAAATAACAACAATTTACTAAGTACTCCCTCTGTTTCATAATTCTTGTCGTGATTTAGTTCAAATTTGAACTTAAACTACGACAAGAATTATGGAATGGAGGGTGTAAACCTATCGACTGGGTCAGCAAACAAGGAACTATGTACACCTGAAATTCCTGCTAAAGTTTATATGAAGCACACAAACATGCATTTTTTTTCTTGGGTGTATTGCTGAATTATTGAACCAGTACCTGAATGGGCTTGCTCTCTACATCCAATTCACATCAGTCGTGGTACAAAAAATAAATACGATTGAGATTTCTCTGCATCAAGTTTAATACGATCTATAGGCGAGTACCAGACTGAAACGATGTGGCATGGGCCAAAAAAAGAAATCAATATTAGCTTATTATATGTCTGTCACCCAGTTTGGGACTGTCTCTGCTTTGTCGCGCCACTATCTTTTCTTATATACTACCCTTCCCGTTCTTTTCCAATGCATGTTTTGTAAGCAACATATCCTAATTTAGAATCTAAATGGTCTTCCTCTGTTGTGGCCTTAATTCATAAGTTAGTTCCTCTCTTGCTTAGGGATGGAAGGTAGCGGGAACCTGTAAACAACTATCATACATCCAGCAACACTAACAATTCATGGAGGTGTACAAACTAACTCTCATTACCAAAATCTAGGGATCAACCATCGACCACACTTGTTATGTAGTCTTACTTGGTGCTAATCCCTCGGTTAACATGAAAAAGTTTTAGCACGACATTGGTCTTAGTCGGGTACTCGTCTTAGACTATCACCTTGATACTCATCCACAGAAAGGGGAGCATAGAAAGTAGCTAGGCATTACTACAATCTAGAGATTGAAGATCATTCTGATTAATTATTTCAGAAACTAAAGAGATGTTACTTGGAGTTGGCAGAAAGTAAACTATTTTCCCTATTTGGCAATATTGAGATGTTCATTGTCCTCGCTTGAAAAATATGGATTCTGAAGCTTTCATGAGTAATTAGTTCCGTGGCACGAAACATTTTAGTGACTGCAATATTAAACATATAAATATGGAGTTGTGGACATTTAGCTGCAGAGATTAAAGCCCTTATGGTTGATAGAGAGTTTGTTCCACTTAAAGTTAGTAGAGAAAAGAATAGGGTAGCACATCAGCTGGCTCATTATAGCCGTACCAATGCTTGTACTGCGGTATGGTTGACTCGAGGCCTCAGTTCTATGAGGACTTGTTATCTCGAGATTGTAACATGATCATTACGGAATAAAACTCTCTTTAACCTCGCAAAAAAATAGTACAATCACTGGTTAAAACAGTTTACACTCGAAACAGCTAACCTCAGGAAAATATTCCTGCTCCAAGATGAAACTGCAATGGTTACTGTAAAAGCCATAATCACTAGCTTCAGTGATGCGGGTTGCATCGATGTTTGCAGGTCGCAGAGATGACAGCAACATCGTGCTGGGGTACAAGTACTTGAGTTTACAGCAGCAAGACATTTAAATACTTCTTGAGGGATGGTGTATATTTATGTATGATAATGAGAATACATAGAAGTGTCATGCTGGGAAAAAGCGAACACATCAGTACTAGACCGCTCCAAAAATTCCTTCCATGGCAGATACCCACAGAAGTGTAGTCTCTGCTAAACGAAGCCTTCTGCAGACACAAAATAATGAAGAACCTAATTCACTTAATTTAGTTCGAGGATGAAACAATCTTTCGTTTGTCAAATATATGGTAGCACCAAAATTAACCAACAAAGCACTGCCGCTTGTGAATAAAGAAACAATCGCACATATTTGCATCAGGAGCTTCATTTGAGTTCGTTTTCATAAAACACTCATCTTGTTGCGTATGAAATCATTCTCAGGTTCGTTATCCGCACCGGGGAGGATTCGAAATAGCTACCTCCCGTACACGTGGAATTCCTACCGCTGGGCTAGAGAGCAAGATTGTCAACATTTGTGAAACTTGTATCTATATAAAGCATGGCATCATTTATGTTTTATTATTTTAATTCATCCTGAAAACCCGATTTTTTTGTCTTTCTCACGGGGCGATTTTATTATAAGAGGATTGTTAGAAGGGAGAGAGGAATTGGTGGAATAATTGTTGTATTGCTTGAGCCTCATGGGCATATATATAGAAGTACAATGATCAACTTGGAGTACAAGACAAGCAAGAACAAATCCTAGTCTATCTCGTCTTTCCTAATAATCAATATACTCAACATCCCCTCGCAGTCACAACGGTAGCGACGTAGATGATGAGACTGGAGAAGAATCCGTTGCATGGGGAGATATTGCTCTAGATCTTAGGATATAAGTATATATACAACATAGAACTATATACCAATAAAAACATTTTTTTGTCCTAACATGCTTCAATCTTTGTTTGCGCTTTTGAAGGTTCAATCGTTGTTTGCTATCCTATATTTGCACTTTTGCAGCTTCAATCTTTGTTTGTGCTTTTGCAGCACTTTAAGCTTCACCTATATATGTTACTATGAAGAAATATAGGATATATAACTCAAAAGTGAGATCACATTAGTACATTAATGGGCAGAAGAAGAATATGACCATATACTTGATAGCGTTTTTGTATATTTAGCGCCGGGCAAAAACTATTGAAATCATATGCTTCTTGGATGTGTGCATCATACTTAGACAAACAATTGCATGTGACCCTCCGATCATGTACTTAATCAAGATTGTTGGGCTACTTCATTTTTTTTCAGACAACTTGTCGATAGAAATCAGAAAAGAATATGCCTAGAGGGCATGAAACAATAATAGAAATATATAACAACGTTTTTCTCAACAAAATCAGCTATTGCACGAATAAGCAATTGTGGTAGAACTGATCGTTCAATCTATGTAGGAAGATATAAATACATCATACATATCAAGAAGAGACATTGGATATTATTTTTACAATGCTAGATAGATAGGGATCATGAACTTGTTGATTTTTTTTCCAATTATAAATTGTGAACTGAATATGAACTATAATGAATTTGTTATCAGTGACTGTATCAATGTTTCAAGAGAGAGAGATAGAGAGGAGGGAGGGAGGGAGAGAGATAGAGAGAGAGACTCGGGAGGCCTTAAAAGGAGGGGAGGTCTTACCTACAGAAGGGGCAAAGAAGGCGTGTTCAATGGGATCAGTTTCTTCACATTTGTTGAGCGCAGTCTGTTTCATAATTGATGGGCAGAGAAGACAAAGGCATCCATGCGTGGTTGTCTTTCAAACAGGGTTACAAAAATTTATAGAACAAAAATCACTTGAACTTCCATACATTGATCCATCCATATAGCTTCCCATGACATCTTCTTTCTTCCTGCGAGCAAGGCAAGGAACATTACATGATATATGGGGGAGGGTGAGCCGGTTTCATGAGTCAGGATGGTTATGGCGGAGGTGATGGTCAGGACTGTCCCAATGGGGGCGCTCGGTTTAATCGCTATGGTACTTGGGGAGACGATGGGTATAACGCCTACGGTGACGGGCAGCACCGCGGGTCATCTTCAGGTGGAGGTCGGAGCTCTGGCTGGAACAATGGCAATGGTCAGGGTCGTGGTTTTCAAGGGCCGCCTGGATCGTTCGTTCAGGGTGTTGGTGGTCCTACTAACCGTCCGCAGCGTGGGGGCCACCGTGCGTTCCGTGGAGGGTGAGGTGGGGGACGACGTCCTTTCCCACCAAGGCAGCCTACGCCGCCCGCGGCTACTGTTACTGAGGACGTGCCGCCTGTGGCTGCTCTGGCCACCCCTCCCGTGCTCCCGCAAGCGGCGGCTGATGCGGTTCAGGCCTTGGCTGCGGTGAGTATACCGGAGGTGACGGCAGGTCATGGGGGTACCGACAGGGCTGTGGATAAGCGCAATGGTGACAAACTTTCTAAATGGGCCATTAAGAAGAAGAAGCTGCCTTGCTATCGTTGCGGTGAGGCTGGACATTTTGTGGCTGAGTGTACCACGACACTTTGTGATTATTGTTGCAGATCCCAGCATGCATCCAGTGATTGTCCGTTGCTTGTGGGCCCTAAGCCGGTCTGTACTATTTATGGCGTATGTTGCCAGGAGCTGATGTTTTTTGAGTCACCAGATATGGCACCCTCTGTTCAGATGCAGGATAGCTCTTTTTCGGCAGTGGTCAAGGTGGCCAATGGGTGTCTCACAGAGGCTCAGATTGTGCGTCAACTGCAGGATCTGGTTCCAGGTAATCATCAGTGGGACCTTGTTAAGTTGGAGGAACAAACCTTCAAGGTTGACTTCCCCACAAAGGAGGATCAACTGTATATGCTCAAGTGGGGTATGTGCAGATATCCTAGCACCAGTATTTACCTCACTTTTGATGAATGGAAGGAGAAAGATCCAGTTGGCACACCGTTGGAGAAGGTTTGGGTCCGGTTTTTTGGGGCACCACGTCATTTCATTAGTAACTTTCTGATTGCTTGGAGCTTGGGTTCTCTCATTGGGAAGACCGAGGAAGTGGATATGCCTTTCACTCGGTCTCATGGCGCGGCTCGACTACTAGTGAGTGTTGCTAGCGTGGAGTATGTACCGGACGTGGTCAAGTGGACTCATGCTGGAGTTACATATGTGCTTGAACTTGAGATTGAGGATACGCCAATCGCTCCGGATGGCGAGGGTGAGGACATAGTGGATATGGATACGACTGAAGGTGGCGGAGGAGCCGGCAGTCAGAATACGAGGTCTGAGGGCTCGCAGCATGATTTGGCTAAGGGGCCGCTACCTACGTCTGACGCGCCGACCAGCTCGACTCCAGGGCCACCTGCTGCGTCGGCCCCTGCCAAATCTCTTCGGATCGGGACTTTTGAGTTGCATTCGGCGCCGAGCCGCCTATGGAGTGCTAGGGTGGAGTCAGATAATCCGGTGGAGTCTGTGCTACCGCCGCTTTTGGACTCATTTGACGGTGAGGGACCGACAGAGGTACTTAGTGCGGTGGGCTCACATCTCGGGACTGGGGGGGGGGGGATTTGCGCGAGGCCAGGCAGGTGACCCCCGGCCTTCCTTCCCCGAAGGATAGTTTGGCTATGGTTTGTGTACGTGATGATACTGTTGGCAGCCAACTCCGATCTCCGGAGGCACAGACGGACCTCATTCCGGACCAAGTGGAGACGCCACTTGTTTTGAGACCGGACCCCCCTGGAGTGGTGGTTGCGGCTAACCCTGGTATGACTGCACTGAGGACTCAGATCTCGACGCATGATGGTGCTCCACTCATGAGCTCGGCGGGAGGTATGGCAGGTGGCCTTGCTCCCGGCGGAGTTTCTCGCGACGAGGTCATCGCTTTTGGTGGGATACCGGACCCAGTTTCTGCAGGGCGGCGGATGAGCTGTCGCTTGCAGGATCAGCCGGATATGGATGATATGCAGCTTCGATGCGCCAAGCGGGTGGCTAAGCTTCATCATATTCAGACCACTACTGGTATGTCAGTTAACACTTCCAATTCCATTTTGCATTTCTCTTCGGATGATATTATTAATAATGCCACTCAACTGGGGGTCTCGTTGGGTAGGAATGGTAAAGAGATAGCTAATTCCGTTAACGATATTTTGGATCTTGAGGCTGATCGTGCTATAGATATTCTTAGAAACTTAGCTGCTATTCAGCCTTTGAATGACTCGGAGGTCGCTAAGTTGGGTATAAATAGCCTTGGTAGCCTCTGTGCGGATCTTGACCCTACCTTCTTGGAAACGGAGGACGAGGAAGACTCATCGTCTCCACGACTGGAGAATGGGGGTTCGGCCCGAGTCAGGGTGAGTGGAGACATCAGTAGTGATGGTGACCGGGAAGTTGGACCGGAGGATAAAGGTAGACCGAAGCGTAAGTGGACGCGTAAAATCTACCCAGCTTCGGCTGTGCGTAGAAGCGCTAGAATTCGTACTTCTAAAAAATTTCATGATGAAAGATGAAAGGCATCTTCTGGAATAGCAGAGGTCTTAAAGACTTGGCTAAAAAGAGGTTTCTTGCTGATGCGTCGATTGAGCATAAGCTAGATTTCATAGCACTTTCTGAGACAAGGCGGGACAATTTTTCCCCTCAGTTTCTCCGCTCACTCTCGGGAGGGGTGGAGTTTGATTGGCATTGTCTACCACCAAGAGGAAGATCCGGTGGGATTTTACTTGGGGTTAATTGCGATTCTTTGGAAGTAAGAAGCGTCATCATGGGCGACTTTGCCGTTAAATTTCGAGTCAGGTCGAAGGTAGACGGTTTTGATTGGGCTCTCGTGGCAGTATATGGGGCTGCGCAGCCGGAGTTAAAACCGGAATTTCTGGCTGACTTAGTTCGTATTTGTGGGAATGAGCATCTGCCTCTCTTGGTTGGGGGCGATTTTAATATTATTCGGCGCCGGGATGAAAAAAATAATGATAACTTTGACGGCAGATGGCCGTTTTTATTTAACACTATCATTGAAAGCCTGGACCTTCGCGAGATTGAGCTTTCGGGTAGGAAATTTACATGGGCCAATAATCTTCCTACTCCTACCTTTGAGAAGTTAGATCGGGTTCTTTCGAGTGTTGAGTGGGAACAGAAGTTTCCTCTAGTGTCGGTGCAAGCACTTTCGTGTGAAATCTCGGATCACACACCATTACTCGTTGATTCGAGGGAAGCCACGAATCTTGGTAATAGGCGTCCTTTCTCTTTTGAAACGGCGTGGTTTGATAGAGAAGGGTTCATGGATCTGATTGCTAGGGAGTGGGCGAAAGACGTCGGAGGACGATCCAACATCGATCGTTGGCAAAATAAGGTTAGACACCTACGACGGTTTCTCAGGGGGTGGGCTAAACATAATGAAGGGATCTATAAGGCAGAAAAAGAAAGACTTCTTTTTCTGACTAAGCACCTGGACATCAAGGCGGAGCATTCGATCTTAGATGCCAATGAGTTGGAAACTAAGAAACTAGCTGAATTAAAACTTAAAGAATTGCTCTGTGAAGAGGAATTAAAATGAGCTTTGCGGGCTAAAGTGCATAAGATCGTCGAGGGGGACGATAACACACAGTTCTGTCACATGATTGCGAATGGCAAACATCGAAAGAAGAAAATCTTCCAGCTAGAACAGGATGAAGGCACGATAGTCGGTCAGGATAATCTTAAGACCTACATCACAAATTACTATAAACAACTGTTCGGGCCTCCTGATGATAACTTTGTTTCTTTGGATGAATCATGGATTCATGATGTGCCTCAACTGGTTACCGAGGAGAATGAGATTTTGACTGCCCCTTTCTCGGAGAAAGAGATTTTTGATGCAATCTCCCAAATGAAAAATGGTAAAGCTCCGGGACCGGATGGCTTCCCGGCGGAGTTTTACAAAAAATGCTGGCATATCATCAAAGGGGATTTGCTTCCGATGTTCCAGGATTTCTTCTCGCGACATCTACAAGTGTTCCACCTGAATTTCGGGACGATTACGTTGCTTCCTAAGAAAACTGAGGCTGTGAGAATTGAGCAATTTAGACCCATCTGTTTGCTGAATGTTAGCTTCAAGATTTTCACAAAAGTTGGTACGAACAGACTTACACAAATTGCGCATTCAGTGGTTCATCCATCTCAATCAGCGTTCATGCCTGACAGAAACATTCTGGATGGCGTAGTGGTACTACATGAAACGTTGCATGAACTCCACACAAAAAAACTTGATGGGGTTGTTTTTAAAGTGGATTTCGAAAAGGCGTATGACAAGGTGAAGTGGCCTTTTCTGCAGCAAGCGCTGAGAATGAAAGGTTTCGATCAATCTTGGAGAGAGCAGATTGATTCGTTAACACAAAAAGGGAGTGTTGGTATAAGGGTCAATGATGATATAGGACATTATTTTCAAACACACAAAGGTTTGCGACAAGGTGATCCGATGTCGCCAATCTTATTCAATATTGTCATTGACATGTTGACAATTCTCATCGGTAGAGCGAAAGAGGCGGGTCAGATCGGTGGCCTGGTGCCACATTTAGTGGAAGGGGGTGTCTCCATCTTGCAGTACGCAGATGATACTATCCTCTTCATGGAGCATGATTTGGCAAAAGCTAGGAACATGAAGCTAGTTTTATGTTTGTTTGAGCAATTATCGGGTTTAAAAATTAATTTTCATAAGAGTGAAGTGTTCTGCTTTGGGAGGGCTAAAGAAGAACAACAAGCTTACAAAGAGTTGTTTGGCTGTGACTTGGGGTCTTTGCCATTCACCTATCTGGGTATACCGATCCATCACAGAAAGCTCACAAACAGCGAATGGAAAATAATCGAAGATCGGTTTGAAAAAAAGCTAAGCTGCTGGAAGGGAAAGCTTATGTCATTCGGAGGACGATTAATTCTTATTAATTCGGTTTTAACCAGTATGCCTATGTTTCTTTTGTCCTTTTTCGAAGTTCCGGTTGGTGTTCGGAAAAGGCTAGACTTTTACCGATCTCGGTTCTTTTGGCAGAGCGATGAATCCAAAAAGAAGTATAGGCTAGCTAAGTGGGACATTATTTGCAGACCGAAAGACCAAGGAGGTCTAGGGATTGAAAACTTAGAGGTGAAGAACCGATGCTTACTCAGTAAGTGGTTGTTCAGGTTATCTAGTGACACAGATGCAATGTGGGCACAGATTCTCCGTAATAAGTACCTTCAGTCAAAAACCTTGTCCCAGGTAACGCTAAGGCCGACGGATTCACCCTTTTGGAAGGGGCTGATGAGAGTCAAATCAGCATTTTTCAACAGAATAAAATTCATTATGGGAGATGGCACGTCCATTAGATTCTGGAAAGATACGTGGCTAGGGGAGACTCCTCTGGCACTCCAATATCCATCACTATATAATATTGTTCAACGGAGAGATGCTTATGTTGCTACAATATTAAATGCCACTCCGCTTAATATCCAGTTTCGTAGGACTTTGGTGGGGAATCGTTGGGAGGCTTGGTTACATTTGGTGAGACGGTTGATGGATGTCCAACTATCTCACAATCCGGACCAGCTGCAATGGAGACTAGCGAAAAATGGGGTCTTCTCAGTGAAATCCATGTACCTGGATATTATTAACACTAGTGTGATTCCTAGCTCGAAGCACGTTTGGAAAGTTAAGGTACCCCTAAAAATCAAGGTGTTTATGTGGTTTGTTCATAAACGTGTGATTCTTACTAAAGATAATTTGGCTAGAAGGAATTGGTTAGGATCTAAAAGATGTAGTTTTTGTGATCACGAGGAATCTATTAGACACCTTTTCCTTGATTGTCCTATGGCCAAAATCTTATGGAGGTCGGTTCAAATAGCCTTCAATATCAATCCTCCTGTTTCGATCCACAATTTATTCGGGACTTGGCTGCATGGGATTGATCCGATAGTAGCAAAACATATCCGAGTGGGAGTATGTGCATTACTATGGGCAATTTGGAATTGTAGAAATGATTTGGTCTTTAACAATACAACAAACATCAATTTCTTGCAGGTCATCTTGAGAACCACTACTCTTATCCGTATGTGGTCGCTACTCACTCAGACGGAGGCCAGGGAGCATTTGGTTACTGCGTCTACCCGATGGGAGATGGTAGCTCGGGATATCTACAACCGGTTTGGATGGCGGTCATGTAATAGGATAGGTGTTTAGCAGCTTATCTTCCTTGTGCTTGGCCGGTTGTGGCGATCCTGCCTTTTTTTATTTCACAATTTGTTCTCAGATTTTGTAAGACCTTTGTTAGATTGTTCTTCGTTAATAAGATGGCCGTATGCATCATTTTGATGCAGAGGCCGGAGCTCAAGCTCCTTTTCTAAAAAAAATAAAAAAAATATATATACTGATAAGACTGCTGTGAGTTAATGCATAATCAGGAAGGAAAGCAGGAGGTAAAAACTAAAAAGCAACATAGGGGTCTGATCCAATGGGATGGTGAAGCACCTACAGTTGTCGCAACCATGGCCGCCACTAATGCAACCACGACATAGCCTCCACCACCACCTCCGTCTAGTTGTAGTCCCTCACTTGTAGTACCCACAACCGCCTCCCCCGTTAACGCCATAGTTGTCGCTGCCACCGCCACTGTAGCGATCGCCGTCGTCGCCAACTCGGGAGCGTCTGCCACTGCTGCATCCGTACCGAAAATCTTCTCCGCTGCTACGAAGCGAGCCACCAGGAGAACGGCACCACCGGTACCGGTGACGTCGATGGCCTTGGTGCGAAACCATTGGACTTGAGGGAGGCTAGTGAGCACAGAGTTCCCCGGCGTTGTGGTCACCATGCCCTTCGTCCGATCTGGAATCTTGTCCAGCCGCCAGCTATGAATGACCAATACTTTAGAAATTCTAGATCGGTGTGTAGGTGGAGGAGATTGGGATAGTGGAGAGCGTGCACCAAATGCAATTGTTGTGTGTAGAGAACTTTTAGGAAGGAAGCCATGGAGAGGATGACATGGACAGCGGAAGGTGCTTCTGTTATATGGTGAACACTTGGGAGGGAAGATGCTCGTAGAAGGTGATGCGTCTCCAAATGACTGCTCAGATGCCGTGTATGGGGAAGACGAATAGTAGATTTGCAGTTTCCTTTACCCTTGCTGTTAGTGGATTTGAAGTTTTCTGGTCAGGAATGATGACCTTTGAGCTGATCGGGTAGAATGGATGAAAATAATTGCGGTGCATGTAAAAACAAATGTCATGATGTGGTTGGCTGGAAAAGCTGAGGTGGCACGTGTAGTGATGTGGCTTGGCTGCATGTCAAGAGAAATATCATAGTGGGGGTGAACTATTTAGGTATTATAGATTAGATGAGGCCCTCAGATAAAAAAATTGTTCTTTAATTAGATAAGGCCATGTGTTTTCAACCCTGTTGTGTAACTATTGTTGACCCACTCGTGCTGCTCCAGAGGAAACCCTAGGATCTGGTGTTTCAGATCGGACGATGGCGGCACTGCGGTGTCGTTTCTCTCTTGGGAGCATCGTTTGTGGAGCAGCGCTGGAAGTCAGAGGCAGGAGGTGGAGCGGCTTCGTCTTGCACGGAGCTTTGGTGGAGATGTCAAGTCATGCCTGACCGACAGGTGCTACGCCTTGTCATCCCTGGTCGACAGGTGCTACGCATGACATATCTTCTAAGGACTTCAAGCTGTGTCGGCTGGTGGTACTTGGCAGCATGGCGCTGAGGTGTATCAGTGGCAACCGCAACGTGCTTAGCTGTTTGTGCGCATGAAGAAGGTGTCGTTGGGCGCCGTGATGGTTTCGACGATAGCTAGACCGAGCAAGGTTGATGCATCAGTACAGTTCTGAAGATGGAGCGGTGGCAGTTGGCGGCGGCGGCCTCTGAGAGCACGCCGGACCAGTGTGTGCCCCAGACCCGGCAAGTGGCTAGGTTGGGGTCTCAGGTCTTAAATGTTAGGCTTGGCTGCGATGTCTATTTGGTATTAGGCACATGCTATCTGTGCCCCTTCATCAACTGGATAGGTGTTGCGACAGTTTGTTGTTTAGATGACGACTTTAGTCTTACTGTTCTATGACTTTGTAAGATTTTGTGAGAAATAATAATTAATAAAGTGGCCGTATGCATCGCCTGGCCGGGGGTCATCCTTCTCTTCTAAAAAAAAAAATAGGAGTACTCGGCAAAGATCCCGTATCAGATGGTTAGATGTAAGGGTCCGAATACTATTTTTCTTTCATCATCAGTCCAGTTATTCTAGAGGATGGATTGGAAACATGTCTCGCATCAGCATGCTAGTTACAATATCGACACCAGCGGAGCCTTTACCGCACATGTCTCGTTAATTGCTTTCACCGACAAAAGTAGCATTTCCAGTGACCACTTGTTCTGCGCCTTAAACGTTGTAGAGCTCGTGCTCATGGTATCTCTGAGAGAAGTAACCATATCAGGTCTCAACTCTTCTTTTCTTATAGGTGAGACAAGAGATGATGGACATGGATAGATATGTCTTCTGCTACCTATTCCTGATGATTCCTGTTAATTAAAAAAAGTTGGCAAACCTGTTATTATGATGAGAACATTGAGGTCATATAGTATAGTGTTTATATTTCAAGTGTACATAAAAACAGAAGAAAATTGGATTATTCCAAACGAATTAACATCGGATTGTGCAAAAGAATCCTCCTTAATAATCCAAAAGGTGTTGTTGGGGCAGAACCAATAACACCCAATTTGATCTCTACAAATAAATACCAGATTGTGGTCAGTACGTGACTCTTTTTTACTCATGTTAATCAATCGTCTATAAGTACACTCTCTAAAGCATCTTATATTTGTTGTTGAGAAATTAAGCAATTGTTCGATTAATTTAATCCAAGAATAAATCATGAACATGATATAGACAGTGCTAATGACATACTGAAAATTCATGATGTACGCACATACTAGACATATAGTAGAAACATCTACGCAAACCACTAGTACTGCACACATGGAAATAATCAGGATAAGGGTAAGCATGTTATACCCTCCAGTAGGCCAGATCAGCAGCAGAGGCGGCGGCCTCGTCGGCGATGCGCTTGTCGGAGGCGGCCTTGTCAGCGTCGGTGCTGGTGCTCATGGTGAAGGCGAAGACGACGCGGACGAAGATGTAGTCGACGTAGAGGAAGCAGTCGAACCGAGGCGAGCAGTCGCTCAGGCCTGCTCTTCCTGCGTGACAAAAAGAACACATCGGCTCGGCGAGATTCCCGCAACCCGCGGCGCGGCGCGGCGCGGCGCGGCGCGGCGCGGCGCGTCGTGACGAGACGGGCGGGCGGCGGAGGAGGAGGAGCGCGCGTGTGGAACACCTCTCCTTCCTTCACACCAACTCATACTAGTGGGAGAATGTCTCACCTTATAAGTTGGTGTACATCTCTCTCAACTAGCAATGTGGGACTAAACTCCCACCACTTGCTAGGCAACATGGGCCCTTAGGGATTTTTCTGTAATTGCTAAATGGGCCCAAAGCCCATCTCATATTCAGCAATCCCCCACCAGATCCCAAAGGCCCATTGTGTTGTCCTCTGTTCCAAACTTTGTTTTGATATACCAGTATTTCAGTGGAGACCTGTTAAGATTGAACATCCACCTAGAGCAAATAGCTACACCCCTCCACAACTGAACAATGGACTAAGCCTTGAATTGTCAGTTTGGCGTAAAGAAGTTTCACCACATGTCTTACTGATACTAGGCTGCCGAAGGCTGACCCCTCGGGTGGAGCATATAAGTCACACTCCTGGCCTGTTCATGAGCTTACTAGAGATCACCCCAATCTCATAGACTGTGACCAGCAGTCGGGCTCATATAGGTGTGTTCCTCCAAAGATCGCTCTGTAGGATAGCATCTTGCTTATACATATAAGCCTTGGAACACATTAAGATAGTAGTCATCCTCCCATACAGTATTGAGAGTATTGCATCTCCAGCGGAGTGGGTTAGTATAGTTACTCTCCTCAGTTCACCACTGGCTTGTTTTCCCAGGTCCTACTTCACGGGATCTCCGATCACATAGGTTGGGTTACCACCATGGCAACTCATGTGGGTCTCATGCCCATCTCCCTCGATGCATTATCTATCACAACACGTGATAGCCCTTTTGTAAAGGGATCTGCCAGATTCTTAGCCGTATGGACATATTCCAACGCTATCACCCCGGAGTTTCTCAATTTTCTGACAGCTTTTAATCTCATTCTTATGTGTTTGTTGGACTTCATGTTGTCCTTTGAACTCTTCACCTTGGTGATGACGGTCTGATTGTCACAGTTCATAAGGATAGCCGGAACCGGTTTATCAACCAATGGCAAGTCCATCAAGAGATCTCGAAGCCATCCCGCTTCGACACCAGATGTGTCTAATGCTGTTAATTGAGCTTCCATTGTCGATCTCGTTAAGATCGTTTGCTTGCAAGACTTCCAGGAAACAGCGCCACCTCCAAGAGTAAACATATACCCAGTTGTGGCCTTCATCTCATCAGCATCAGAGATCCAATTCGCATCACTATACCCTTCAAGTACCGACGGGTATCCGGTATAGTGAAGTCCATAGTTCATAGTACCCTTTAGATAACGCATAACTCTTTCAACAGCATGCCAATGTACATCACCCGGTTTTGATACAAACCGACTCAGTTTGCTCACAGCAAAAGCGATGTCAGGCCTCGTAGCGCTAGCTAGGTACATCAGTGAACCAATGATTTGAGAGTATCTCAATTGATCTATAGCCGTGCCTTTGGATTTTCGAATCAACACGCTAGGATCATATGGTGTTTGAGATGGTGTGCAGTCCGAGTATCCAAAACGACTCAACACCTTCTCAACATAATGGGATTGCAAAAGTGTAATCCCACCCTCATTATCTCTCAGTAGCTTGATGTTCAAGATAACATCAGCCACACCAAGGTCTTTCATCTCAAAGTTCTGAGATAGAAACGACTTGACCTCCTCAATTACTTTGAGGGTGGTTCCGAATATCAGTATGTCATCAACATACAAGCACAGTATAACTCCTTCGCCCCCACCATGGCGATAGTATACAAATTTGTCAGCTTCATTAACAACGAAGCCAACAGATGTCAGTGTTGTATTAAACTTATCATGCCATTGCTTAGGTGCTTGTTTCAGGCCATATAAAGATTTTATCAACCTACACACTTTTCCTTCCTGACCATCTATCACAAAGCCATCTGGCTGTTGCATGTAGATTTCCTCGTTTAGCTCTCCATTCAGGAAAGCTGTCTTAACATCCATCTGGTGGACGAGAAGACCATGCGAGGCCGCCAACGAGAGTAATACTCGAATGGTGGTCAGTCTGGCCACAGGTGAATAAGTATCGAAGAAATCCTCATCTTCTTTCTGGGAATAACCCTTGGTCACAAGCCTAGCCTTGTATTTTTCAATCGTACCATCAGGCCTAAGCTTCTTTTAGGACACCCACTTACATCCCAATGGTTTACAGCCATAGGGACGTTCTGTGATTTCCCATGTCCCATTAGCCAAGATGGAGTCCATCTCGCTACGGACCGCTTCTTTCCAGTAGTCAGCATCCAGAGACGCATAAGCTTCTGAAATAGAAGTGGGAGTATCATCCACAAGGTACACAAGGAAATCATCACCAAAGGACTTTGCAGTCCTCTGTCTCTTGCCCCTACCAAGGGTTTCCTTGTCCTCCTCCTCAGGATTTTCATCATGTGTTTGTTCATAATATTCCATCGGAATGGCAGGTTCAGGAGTCTCATCAGATTCCAGTCTAGAAGTGCTTTGCATATCTCTCATAGGAAAAATATCCTCAAAGAATGTAGCATCTTTAGACTCCATAATCGTACCGACTTTCATGTCAGGTACCTCAGATTTCACTACCAGAAATCTATAGCCGACGCTATTCTTAGCGTAGCCCAAATTAACGCAATCCACAGTCTTTGGTCCAAGCTTACGCTTTTTGGGGATCGGCACATTGACTTTCGCCAAACAGCCCCAAGTACGTAAGTATGAGAGTGTTGTTCTTCTCTTTTCCCATTGTTCATAGGGAGTGATCTCATTGTCTTTTGTCGGAAATTTATTCAGGACATGACATGATGTCAATATAGCCTCCCCCACCATGCCTTGGATAAACCCGATGTATCTAACATGGCGTTAACCAAATCAGTTAGAGTACGGTTTTTCCGTTCGGCAACCCCATTTGACTGAGGTGAGTAGGGAGGCGCCCTCTCATGAATAATACCATGTTCCGCACAAAAGGAATCAAACTCATTAGAGAAATACTCTCCACCACGATCTGACCGGACTCGTTTTATTTTCTTTTCAAGTTGATTCTCAACTTCTGCCTTATAGATTTTAAAGTAGTGTAGAGCCTCATCTTTAGTGTTTAAAAGATATACATAGCAGTATCTAGTAGAATCATCTATCAGTGTCATGAAGTATCTCTTTCCACCTTTAGTCAACACACCATTCATCTCACAAAGATCAGAATGTATGAGTTCTAATGGCGCCAAGTGTCTCTCCTCCGCAGCCTTATGGGGCTTGCGAGGTTGCTTTGCTTGCACACACGAATGGCACTTAGAACCTTTGGCTAAAGTGAAACTTGGGATTAAATTTAACTTTGCTAACCGCGTCATACAACCAAAACCAATGTGACAAAGACGTGAATGCCAAACTTCTGTTTCATTAACATTTGAATGAATATTGTTCACGACTTTATTACAAAAATCAGCGAGGGAAAAGCGGAATAGACCTCCACATTCATAACCTTTTCCAACAAACAGTCCATATTTCGTAACAACTACTTTATTAGACTCGAATACCAGCTTAAACCCTTCTCTACATAGAAGGGAACCACTAACGAGATTCTTCTTGATGGCGGGACATGCTGCACGTTCTTCAGTTGCACGATCCTTCCCGAAGTAAACTTCAGATCGACCGTGCCAACACCATGAACAGAAGCACTCGCGCCATTCCCCATCAGTACGGACCCGTTTCCTGTGGCCTGATAAGAAGAAAACAATGAAATGTCAGCACACACATGAATATTTGCACCTGTGTCAATCCACCAATCGGTAGACTGGCAAACTGAAAATACAGTAAACAAATTACCGTACCCAGATGGCCCACTCTCATTGTTGCTCACATCATGTTGACAGTCTTGGAGTCCTGTCCTGGCTTCTTGAAATTGTGTGGGCACTTGACAGCCCAATGTTAATCAGAACCACAAGTGAAACAGCCACCCTTCTTCTTATCCTTCTTGAAAGGCTTCTTGCCCTTCTTCTTAAACTCGGTATTCTGTTGGACACCAGTCTTTCCCTTGGGCTTGTGGGGGTTGAAGTTCTTCTGCACCATGTTGGCGACAGAGGTCCCTTCGTTCCCTTTTCCATTCGAGTCCTTTGCTCTCGAGTTCTGCTCAACACTCAGATGGCCAATGACATCCTCAACTGAGAATTCACGCCTCTGATGTTTCAGAGTGGTAGCAAAATTCCTCCAGGAATTGGGTAGCTTAGCGATGATGCATACCGCGACAAATTTGTCCGGCAGCACACACTTCAGAACCTCAAGTTCCTTAGCGATGCACTGTATCTCATGAGCCTGTTCCAATACAGGACGGTTTTCAACCATCTTGTAATCGTGGAACTGCTCCATAATATACATCTCGCTTCCAGCATCGGTTGCGCCGAATTTAGATTCGAGCGCCTCCCACAAGTCCTTGGCAACCCGCATATGTAAATATGCATCAACCAACTTATCTCCGATCACGCTAAGAACGCATCCAACAAAGACGACGGTGGCCTCCCTGAACGCCTTCTCCTGTTCAGGAGCAATCGTTCCCGTGGGAGTCACACCGGCGACCCAGAACACGTTCATCGCCGTGAGCCATAAGACGGTTTTGGTCTGCCAACGCTTAAAGTACGTCCCCGTAAACGGGGCAGGTTTCAGTGCAGCAGCAAAACCATGGATCGAAAATTGCCTACACAGATTAGGTTTTTGGATTGTTGAGAAATTAAGCAATTGTTCGATTAATTTAATCCAAGAATAAATCATGAACATGATATAGACAGTGCTAATGACATACTGAAAATTCATGATGTACGCACATACTAGACATATAGTAGAAACATCTACGCAAACCACTAGTACTGCACACATGGAAATAATCGGGATAAGGGTAAGCATGTTATACCCTCCAGTAGGCCAGTTGGCCGGATCAGCAGCAGAGGCGGCGGCCTCGTCGGCGATGCGCTTGTCGGAGGCGGCCTTGTCGGCAGCAGCCTTGTCAGCGTCGGTGCTGGTGCTCATGGTGAAGGCGAAGACGACGCGGACGAAGATGTAGTCGACGTAGAGGAAGCAGTCGAACCGAGGCGAGCAGTCGCGTAGAAGACGCTCCCCAAAAACCTAATCGCCCCTCTCCCGTACAGGATCTGGAGAGGCGGGGTTTCGGAGGCCTGCTCTCCCGTCGGCCGTGTACGCGGAAGACGGGATGGAGTCACCGGCGACAGCAGCAGCGAGAGGAACGACAGAGGTGGTGGTGGCAGAGCAGATGTGATCTGTATTGTTCTCTGGAGAGGAGCGACCTCTCTTATATAGGCGCAGAGGAGGAGACAAACGGTCCAGCATAAACGCACATAATGAATCACAATGAATTCTGGTAACGGCCGTACTTAAGACGAAACGTTTCAGCTCGTATTCATTTTCCATTGATCGTTTTCAGTTGGCTGTTCAAATTCCAATCCTGCGTGACAAAAAGAACACATCGGCTCGGCGAGATTCCCGCAACCCACGACGCGGCGCGTCGTGACGAGACGGGCGGGCGGCGGAGGAGGAGGAGCGCGCGTGTGGAACACCTCTCCTTCCTTCACACCAACTCATACTAGTGGGAGAATGTCTCACCTTATAAGTTGGTGTACATCTCTCTCAACTAGCAATGTGGGACTAAACTCCCACCACTTGCTAGGCAACATGGGCCCTTAGGGATTTTTCTGTAATTGCTAAATGGGCCCAAAGCCCATCTCATATTCAGCAATCCCCCACCAGATCCCAAAGGCCCATGGTGTTGTCCTCTGTTCCAAACTCTGTTTTGATATACCAGTATTTCAGTGGAGACCTGTTAAGATTGAACATCCACCTAGAGCAAATAGCTACACCCCTCCACAACTGAACAATGGACTAAGCCTTGAATTGTCAGTTTGGCGTAAAGAAGTTTCACCACATGTCTTACTGATACTAGGCTGCCGAAGGCTGACCCCTCGGGTGGAGCATATAAGTCACACTCCTGGCCTGTTCATGAGCTTACTAGAGATCACCCCAATCTCATAGACTGTGACCAGTAGTCGGGCTCATATAGGTGTGTTCCTCCAAAGATCGCTCTGTAGGATAGCATCTTGCTTATACATATAAGCCTTGGAACACATTAAGACAGTAGTCATCCTCCCATACAGTATTGAGAGTATTGCATCTCCAGCGGAGTGGGTTAGTATAGTTACTCTCCTCAGTTCACCACTGGCTTGTTTTCCCAGGTCCTACTTCACGGGATCTCCGATCACATAGGTTGGGTTACCACCATGGCAACTCATGTGGGTCTCATGCCCATCTCCCTCGATGCATTATCTATCACAACACGTGATAGCCCTTTTGTAAAGGGATCTGCCAGATTCTTAGCCGTATGGACATATTCCAACGCTATCACCCCGGAGTTTCTCAATTTTCTGACAACTTTTAATCTCATTCTTATGTGTTTGTTGGACTTCATGTTGTCCTTTGAACTCTTCACCTTGGTGATGACGGTCTGATTGTCACAGTTCATAAGGATAGCCGGAACCGGTTTATCAACCAATGGCAAGTCCATCAAGAGATCTCGAAGCCATCCCGCTTCGACACCAGATGTGTCTAATGCTGTTAATTCTGCTTCCATTGTCGATCTCGTTAAGATCGTTTGCTTGCAAGACTTCCAGGAAACAGCGCCACCTCCAAGAGTAAACATATACCCAGTTGTGGCCTTCATCTCATCAGCATCAGAGATCCAATTCGCATCACTATACCCTTCAAGTACCGACGGGTATCCGGTATAGTGAAGTCCATAGTTCATAGTACCCTTTAGATAACGCATAACTCTTTCAACAGCATGCCAATGTACATCACCCGGTTTTGATACAAACCGACTCAGTTTGCTCACAGCAAAAGCGATGTCACGCCTCGTAGCGCTAGCTAGGTACATCAGTGAACCAATGATTTGAGAGTATCTCAATTGATCTATAGCCGTGCCTTTGGATTTTCGAATCAACACGCTAGGATCATATGGTGTTTGAGATGGTGTGCAGTCCGAGTATCCAAAACGACTCAACACCTTCTCAACATAATGGGATTGCAAAAGTGTAATCCCACCCTCATTATCTCTCAGTAGCTTGATGTTCAAGATAACATCAGCCACACCAAGGTCTTTCATCTCAAAGTTCTGAGATAGAAACGACTTGACCTCCTCAATTACTTTGAGGTTGGTTCCGAATATCAGTATGTCATCAACATACGAGCACAGTATAACTCCTTCGCCCCCACCATGGCGATAGTATACACATTTGTCAGCTTCATTAACAACGAAGCCAACAGATGTCAGTGTTGTATTAAACTTATCATGCCATTGCTTAGGTGCTTGTTTCAGGCCATATAAAGATTTTATCAACCTACACACTTTTCCTTCCTGACCATCTATCACAAAGCCATCTGGCTGTTGCATGTAGATTTCCTCGTTTAGCTCTCCATTCAGGAAAGCTGTCTTAACATCCATCTGGTGGACGAGAAGACCATGCGAGGCCGCCAACGAGAGTAATACTCGAATGGTGGTCAGTCTGGCCACAGGTGAATAAGTATCGAAGAAATCCTCATCTTCTTTCTGGGAATAACCCTTGGCCACAAGCCTAGCCTTGTATTTTTCAATCGTACCATCAGGCCTAAGCTTCTTTTTGAACACCCACTTACATCCCAATGGTCTACAGCCATAGGGACGTTCTGTGATTTCCCATGTCCCATTAGCCAAGATGGAGTCCATCTCGCTACGGACCGCTTCTTTCCAGTAGTCAGCATCTGGAGACGCATAAGCTTCTGAAATAGAAGTGGGAGTATCATCCACAAGGTACACAAGGAAATCATCACCAAAGGACTTTGCAGTCCTCTGTCTCTTGCCCCTACCAAGGGTTTCCTTGTCCTCCTCCTCAGGATTTTCATCATGTGTTTGTTCATAATATTCCATCGGAATGGCAGGTTCAGGAGTCTCATCAGATTCCAGTCTAGAAGTGCTTTGCATATCTCTCATAGGAAAAATATCCTCAAAGAATGTAGCATCTTTAGACTCCATAATCGTACCGACTTTCATGTCAGGTACCTCAGATTTCACTACCAGAAATCTATAGCCGACGCTATTCTTAGCGTAGCCCAAATTAACGCAATCCACAGTCTTTGGTCCAAGCTTACGCTTTTTGGGGATCGGCACATTGACTTTCGCCAAACAGCCCCAAGTACGTAAGTATGAGAGTGTTGTTCTTCTCTTTTCCCATTGTTCATAGGGAGTGATCTCATTGTCTTTTGTCGGAACTTTATTCAGGACATGACATGATGTCAATATAGCCTCCCCCCACCATGCCTTGGATAAACCCGATGTATCTAACATGGCGTTAACCAAATCAGTTAGAGTACGGTTTTTCCGTTCGGCAACCCCATTTGACTGAGGTGAGTAGGGAGACGTCCTCTCATGAATAATACCATGCTCCGCACAAAAGGAATCAAACTCATTAGAGAAATACTCTCCACCACGATCTGACCGGACTCGTTTTATTTTCTTTTCAAGTTGATTCTCAACTTCTGCCTTATAGATTTTAAAGTAGTGTAGAGCCTCATCTTTAGTGTTTAAAAGATATACATAGCAGTATCTAGTAGAATCATCTATCAGTGTCATGAAGTATCTCTTTCCACCTTTAGTCAACACACCATTCATCTCACAAAGATCAGAATGTATGAGTTCTAATGGCTCCAAGTGTCTCTCCTCCGCAGCCTTATGGGGCTTGCGAGGTTGCTTTGCTTGCACACACGAATGGCACTTAGAACCTTTGGCTAAAGTGAAACTTGGGATTAAATTTAACTTTGCTAACCGCGTCATACAACCAAAACCAATGTGACAAAGACGTGAATGCCAAACTTCTGTTTCATTAACATTTGAATGAATATTGTTCACGACTTTATTACAAAAATCAGCGAGGGAAAAGCGGAATAGACCTCCACATTCATAACCTTTTCCAACAAACAGTCCATATTTCGTAACAACTACTTTATTAGACTCGAATACCAGCTTAAACCCTTCTCTACATAGAAGGGAACCACTAACGAGATTCTTCTTGATGGCGGGGACATGCTGCACGTTCTTCAGTTGCACGATCCTTCCCGAAGTAAACTTCAGATCGACCGTGCCAACACCATGAACAGAAGCACTCGCGCCATTCCCCATCAGTACGGACCCGTTTCCTGTGGCCTGATAAGAAGAAAACAATGAAATGTCAGCACACACATGAATATTTGCACCTGTGTCAATCCACCAATCGGTAGACTGGCAAACTGAAAATACAGTAAACAAATTACCGTACCCAGATGGCCCACTCTCATTGTTGCTCACATCATGTTGACAGTCTTGGAGTCCTGTCCTGGCTTCTTGAAATTGTGTGGGCACTTGACAGCCCAATGTTAATCAGAACCACAAGTGAAACAGCCACCCTTCTTCTTATCCTTCTTGAAAGGCTTCTTGCCCTTCTTCTTAAACTCGGTATTCTGTTGGACACCAGTCTTTCCCTTGGGCTTGTGGGGGTTGAAGTTCTTCTGCACCATGTTGGCGACAGAGGTCCCTTCGTTCCCTTTTCCATTCGAGTCCTTTGCTCTCGAGTTCTGCTCAACACTCAGATGGCCAATGACATCCTCAACTGAGAATTCACGCCTCTGATGTTTCAGAGTGGTAGCAAAATTCCTCCAGGAATTGGGTAGCTTAGCGATGATGCATACCGCGACAAATTTG
>LR738713.1:3051513-3062654 GCA_902687465.1 Secale cereale | reverse complement strand
ACGCATCCAACAAAGACGACGGTGGCCTCCCTGAACGCCTTCTCCTGTTCAGGAGCAATCGTTCCCGTGGGAGTCACACCGGCGACCCAGAACACGTTCATCGCCGTGAGCCATAAGACGGTTTTGGTCTGCCAACGCTTAAAGTACGTCCCCGTAAACGGGGCAGGTTTCAGTGCAGCAGCAAAACCATGGATCGAAAATTGCCTACACAGATTAGGTTTTTGGATTGTTGAGAAATTAAGCAATTGTTCGATTAATTTAATCCAAGAATAAATCATGAACATGATATAGACAGTGCTAATGACATACTGAAAATTCATGATGTACGCACATACTAGACATATAGTAGAAACATCTACGCAAACCACTAGTACTGCACACATGGAAATAATCGGGATAAGGGTAAGCATGTTATACCCTCCAGTAGGCCAGTTGGCCGGATCAGCAGCAGAGGCGGCGGCCTCGTCGGCGATGCGCTTGTCGGAGGCGGCCTTGTCGGCAGCAGCCTTGTCAGCGTCGGTGCTGGTGCTCATGGTGAAGGCGAAGACGACGCGGACGAAGATGTAGTCGACGTAGAGGAAGCAGTCGAACCGAGGCGAGCAGTCGCGTAGAAGACGCTCCCCAAAAACCTAATCGCCCCTCTCCCGTACAGGATCTGGAGAGGCGGGGTTTCGGAGGCCTGCTCTCCCGTCGACCGTGTACGCGGAAGACGGGATGGAGTCACCGGCGACAGCAGCAGCGAGAGGAACGACAGAGGTGGTGGTGGCAGAGCAGATGTGATCTGTATTGTTCTCTGGAGAGGAGCGACCTCTCTTATATAGGCGCAGAGGAGGAGACAAACGGTCCAGCATAAACGCACATAATGAATCACAATGAATTCTGGTAACGGCCGTACTTAAGACGAAACGTTTCAGCTCGTATTCATTTTCCATTGATCGTTCCGCAACCCGCGGCGCGTCGGGCGGGCGGCGGAGGAGGAGCGCGCGTGTGGAACACCTCTCCTTCCTTCACACCAACTCATACTAGTGGGAGAATGTCTCACCTTATAAGTTGGTGTACATCTCTCTCAACTAGCAATGTGGGACTAAACTCCCACCACTTGCTAGGCAACATGGGCCCTTAGGGATTTTTCTGTAATTGCTAAATGGGCCCAAAGCCCATCTCATATTCAGCATTTGTACACAGAGGGAGTATTGGCAAGGTCTTGTCTAAACCTACACCCAGTCTGTTTTTTTTTTTAAAGAGGATAACCCCCAGCAGCTGAACACCACCGACCTGTAAATAAAGTGGAAAAGGAACTCTGAGGACGTATAGCTTGTGACAGTACTTCCTGCAGATAGCCACTAATTCAAATGATACAAGAAACAACATAAACAAAAAATACGTGCATGCAATCAATAATCTCTCCCGCACGTGCGCCGGTGATGACGAGTCCACCACGAGGTTGAACTCCAGATTCTCATCCTCAAAGCTAAGCTTCAGTCCACCACCTTCAGCAAGGACACGACACATGCGCGCGACAACATAGTCTGATTAGAGATATTATGTTTCCACCGGAGTGTATAAACTCGTTGCGGAAGTCGTCCGTACCATCCGCCCTTATCCGTCTACCGACACATCGATAGCCCGATACTTGAGGAGGAGACAACAGAAAACAAAGACGTCCGATACCGCTTGCCTTCCGCTACTGTCGCCCCACCTTCGATCCGACAGCAACAGGATAAACATCACACCTCTGCCAAAGCCCCCGTGCGTTACCTGCTGGTAGTAGGCATGACTTGACGTCTCCACATAAGCCGCTGTGCGTAGCATCCATCGGTAGCACATCCACCGGTGGCTACACCCACACTGCTGAAATTCCTTCAGCTATTTTACCTTTATTCAATACTTCAATGAGTTATGTCTGACTGACCCAACATTATTGCTAGATAGGATCTGAATCCTTTCCCTGGTAGTATATAATTACACCGACTTCCTCTTCATGCAATGCCTCTCAGCGTTATCCATGGGCATATCACATCATTCCCTTCGTTGGTGCATAGTTACTCCTGGGCATGTAAGACATGGGGAAAATTACAACAACAATTCAGTGCTTTGTGGCGACAACATCTCTTGGTCTCTCTGAAGATGGAGGTGATAGATATGTGTAGTGTGCAACAAACTGTTCTCGTGACACTAGAGCACATTGCGTTTATGCTTTGCTAGCCTCGGTAGTACGCCCTTAACAGAAGGCTTTCATGTAAGGGCACTCATATCATGTAGTTTTTTGTTTAAACTGAGTTTCCAATATAATAAATCAGAAGCCAGGAAAAGCAGTTTTGTATCTGCCGTTACACTAATCTACACTTATCAAATGTTTGCACTATATGCATGTATCATGCGTTGGTAATATCATCGAAGGTCATAGAACTTGCCCTTGATGTTCAGTTTGGTCCTAGAACTTTAAAATACGAATTTGTGATCACTTAACTTGATATTGTGTGCAAATAAGGTCATAAATTACGCATGCGGACATATGGCCCCACGTGTCAGTGAGTGATGCCGCATGGCTGACTCATTTTTGTGCAGAACACCCTCACTTTTTTTATTTGTGAAAAAGCCAACCACTATACTGCATATAGGTATGACAATTAACACGAAATTGGGGTAGCCTGGAGTTAACCTTATTTCACGACACAAGCCATTCTAGCCAACCACCCTTGCCTGTTCACACGTACTCCCTCCGTTCGGAATTACTTGTCTCGGAAATGGATGTATCTAGAACTAAAGTACGTCTAGATACATCTATTTCTGCGACAAGTAATTCTGAACGGAGGGAGTAGCAAACTTAGATGTACTAAATGTGGAGCTTAAATGCATTAATTTTTTCGCATCTAGGAGCAGTGGGTGTACATCTGCAGGCCATTTAAGCTATTTACCCGTCGTTTTTTACCTGAAACATGGAGTGGCTCGCACTGCTACTGTTGATTCCGTTAAGCAGGACGAGAAGTTATCTTCAGGTAGGTTGACGCATTAAGATCAACATATAATTCCATCAACACGATACTTACAAGTGGCTTGTACATATGCATGTGTTTCGGAAAAAAAAGTAATGTCCTAAGAATGTTATACACACAAACGATCATTAGTAAAGAAAACTTTTTTTCTAAAAACTAAATAAAAGTATTTAAATAAACACCTGTGTATTATATAAAAATATATTTAGTTAATACCATCATTGAAACTATTTATAAAAAAAATGTTTAATGAATCCAAAAAAATACACTCGTGGCTTATATTTTAATTATGCAAAATGATGAATTCATACATTTAATAAATATTTATAAACATTCATTTGTGTATATTTAATTGTAATTTTGGAAATATTTGTGTGTTTATAAATGTACAATAATATTTATAATATATAAATATTATTTAAATACATTAACATTTTTAAAACTAATACATAATTTTTATAAAAATTACATTATTTCACGTATGTATAATATTGACATGAACGAATATTTAGACGTTATTTTTGTTACTGAAATTATAATTTACATAATTTACATCCTATCTAGAAATTTTCAGTATATCAACACTAGTTATTCATTGTAGATAGGGGTGGGCATATAACCCGAAAACCGAACGACCGAACCGAATTAACCTGAACCGAAGCCGAAGTGACCGAAACCGATTCGTTCGGTGCTGTGCTCGGTTAGCGATTCTGGGAAACCGAATTTACATCGGTGGTTTCGGTGTGCATGCGGGGTCAACCGAATTGACCGAAGCACCGAGGCCCACGTCTAGATGGTATTGTTTGCTAACTTCTCACGTGTACTCCATAAAGTTAGTTCTCGTTCGTACGCTCTGAGCTACCAAGTGCCAACCAACGAACATCAATTGCCCATGCAAAGAAAAGAAAATTAATTGAATTGGATTGCGCATTAATGCGATGAGTGGCAAACAGCCGGCTAGTCCTCCCGATTCCCTCACTAATTCTCGTCCACGTGTACTGGACACCCGTCTGCTTTCTTTTTTTAGTGAACCTAGGTTTTGTTTGTTGCTGCCTGCTGTGTCGCTCACCTCTTGTTTTTTTTCTCTGAGCATAACACGTGTTACGATCTATCACAGCTGGCCAGCCCAACCCAGCCCAGCGGGGTAGTGCCAAGGCGGCCAGGCGATAGCTGCTCGGCCTGTTCGGTGCAAACCCGAAGACCGAACCGATTGATCGGGCCACCGAACGCTCGGTTTCGTTAATAGCTAGAGACCGATCGGTGGAAGTTTTCTGGGAACCGAGAAAACTAAAACACCGAAACACCGAACCGTTTGGTTCGGGGGAACCGAATGCCCACCCCTAATTGTAGACGTGTATACATGCAGATTGTAGCGACTAGAACGTGTTGTGCTAAATAAATAAATAAAACATCTTCTGTGCTAACATTTGGTTGTTTGTTTGAGAGTTGGTGGGCACACTTTTGCCTGTTAATTTTCACTGTTTAATGACAGGCAAAACCCACCACTGGTAGATGCGAAAAAATAAATGTCATTTAAGTTCCGCGTTCAGTACATCTAAGATTGCTATCAATAGCTGACATGTGGACGTGAAGAGTGGGCTGGCTAGAGTAGATTCTGTTGTAGACATGGCTTCCGGGTTCAACTCTTTGCTCGCCTATTTTTTGTACATATATGCAATACAGTGGTTGGCTTTTTCTGCAAATAAAAAAAAATGAGGATGTTTTGTGCAAAAAAATAAGCCAGTCAAACGTACACCCTGATACGCCCACATGTGTATTTTGTGATCGTATTTGCATCCAATGTCAAGTTAGATAACCACAAATTTTTGTCATGTTTCTCGAGTACTCAGTCTTGAGCTCCGGGGTGAAAACTCTGGTCTAGCCCTAGTTGATTAGACCTAGCGATGGCGGCGTTTTTTTTTTTTTGCGTCGTTACCCTGATGATGGCAATGCCCGGATTTTTCCCGGGTTTGATCTTCAGTGTGAAATCCATGATCTGACCTTTGGTTGCTGGGTCCGGCGATGGCGATGCATTAACATCGTACCCTTCTTGGAGGTATCGCTTTTGGAGAACACTTTTCGTAGTCTTTGTGTTGTCAAGAGATGGTTGGCGCTGATGGCCACTGCTATATTTCGTCAATTGTTGTTTTCATTTTATTTTTCTCTCCGTTTAGGTATAGTTTCGGTCTTGTATGACTTTGCTTTTTGCCGCATGATCATTTTGCGTGTGTGCTCGTGTTGGCTGTATGCATCCTAGTTATGCAGAGGCCGGTGTGTATTCATTATGATTGTATCCCTCGATGCTACACTATGAGTCAAATAAAGACACCCTTTATCGAAAAAGATTTTTTCACATGAAACGAGCTGTTCTATATATTCACTGTTGTGCATGTTCTTGTGAGATATAATAATCAGAATGAATGCGTAATACTACAGCAACTGCCTATAAGAATCGGAATGAATGTGTAATATATAGCAACTGCATATGAGCCGAACTGATTCTTGCCAAGAAATAGCTTGGCCCCGCTAAAGCCTGACGGAGGCCAAAGGAAAGATTTGGATGAACGTTTCTCCAACTGGATGGTGAGATGGCGCCCATGACTCTGCATCATCAGGTATGCTGACCTCGCTGCAGCCCCAACTTCATTTGGCTGCCTAATCACTCCCATCTAGTAGCACGACTCCGAGAAACTGAGTAAACTAGAGGGCACCCCATGTGTTGGTGCGGGAATAGGTTGGTGAAATTTTGAGCTGTTCTTTCCACATGGATAATTGCATGTTTAGGTTGGTCTTATCCCATTCATAATTATATTGTGAGGTGACATGTCTGCCTATTGAGAGAAATAAGTTAGCGGGGAGTATGCGATAAAAAACATCATTTTACGCTAAAGTGAAACTGCAAATTAGCTTCTTGGTTTCGAGCAACAGAAACGCAACATTACAATCAGAGACCCTTTGACGAAACTGTGTGCGATGCATCAATCACAAACCGTGATGTAAGAAAACCGTCAAAAATGATACGAATTGTTTGCGATGATGAAGACGTCAAATGTGATTCGGGTTAGAGCTGTGTGTGTGATACATGATGTCCATTTCACTCGAAAGAACTATTGATGATGAGCATAACAATAGAAACGATCAACCATGTGAATGTGTGTGCAATATATGGCATACAGTTCACTCAGATGAACTGTTTCTGATTAGGCAACACATAAAAAAATGATCGGCCAAATCAACGTGTATACGATAGACGGCATACAGTTCACTCGGATAAACTGTTTACGACAAGCAAAAAACAACAGAAATGGTCAATCAGATCAATACATGTGTGATAGACGGCATACACTTCACACAGATGAACTGTTTGAAATTAGTCACAACGAACAGAAAAGGTCAGACATATCAAGGTGTGTACGTTATACGAGCACATATTCTAATTAAAAGAAGTGTGCTTGATGGTAATAACGAGCACATACGATTGATATAACAAGTCATGTGCTGACATCGATTGCGGTGCATCCTATGTTGCAAACATCACGTACACATCCAAAAACGTGTGCCCACGTTATGCCATATGGGAATCGTGTCGCACTTCAAATAGAATCGTAAACAAATTTTAAGCTTGCTTCCCGTCAGATTTTATATTACCACGCTATATTTAATTGCAAACATGTTCATACCGATTAAAAATAAACAGTTTTCCCACTTAACAATGTATTACTAAGTTAGAAATACTACCGGCTCCAAGTTTTTCTTCGTCGTTCCTTGCATCTGCCATGGCCGGCATGACTTTTGGGTCGAGAAATTACCAGGAAGAGGTCAGAATTGAAGCGGAAGCACAAGAGGTGTCCCGCCTCGCCGCAAAATAGCCGAGATGTCCCGCCGCGCGGCCCAAACAGCACATAGGTCTCGCCGCGTGGTACGTCTTCAACGTATTTATAGTTTTTTATTGTTTCATGCTATTATATTATTAATCTTGGATGTTTTATATATATTTAGTAGACACTTTATATCATTTGTTGGGACGAACCTATTGACATAGTGCCCAATGCCATTTGCTTTTGTGCTTGTTTTTTACTTTGTAGAGTATCGATACCAACCGTAGTCCAAATGCCACGAAACTTTTTGAAAAAAAATTCTACTCAGAAAACACCGAGGGAGCCAAAGGAGCATACGACGGGAGGCCCGTGGTGCCCACTAGATTCCAGGGTGCGCCAGGGGCCCAGGCACGACGTAGTGGGTAGTGGAGCCCACGGGAAGCTTCTCGACCTATCTCCGACCCTATAAATACTCTAAAATCCCCAAAACCCTAGGGTACTCGACAAGTTATCGCACAGGATTTATCACATACACCGTATTATGCGCTCCTCATTACCATTGTAAATCATTCTTTTAATTTATTATGTGCCATATAGAGCACACAATTCACACCACACAATCGTACGCGGTATCACGAGTTATTATGCAAGTGTTTCTGTTAAAAACTGTCTGCGCAGCTTTTAAATCATCAAACACGAGTAATAATATTACCCAACATGTACGATGCTCTAAGTAATCACACACAATTTAGTTTTGCAAACGTTTGGCCACGAGAAACTGTTTGCTGGCGGATCGCACACACAATTTTATATCTTACTGTGCTCCTTTTATCACATAATACAACTTTCATCTCAAAATCGCGTCCACTGAATGGGCGATCGCACACCTTTCATTTCCGTACACATGAGTTTTTTTCTCTACCATCAGCGACCCTACGTCACAGACAGTTCAATCCAAAGGTGTGTCATAGATGTGTCTTCTTTCGCCTGTTCCCTAGCAAGAGCGTCGTTGAGGTGGGCGGCCAGTGTACCGCAACTATTCGCAAAAAAACTAAAATAAGAGGTGGGTACCGCAACGATGTGGTTGGGCTGGTGGCTCACGGTAACCATGACTGAGGTTGTGACACAAGAGTTGAGTCGTCTAAGAGCATCTCTAGCAGATCCCGTAAATGAGGTTCTTCACTATAATAACTGACGGTTTGCAGGATCTATCCCGTATCCCCGACTCAAAGAGATCCTCCAAATCAGGTCGTCCCAGAATTCTATTTGTGGTATCCTGCATTCGCGAGTCCATTTCCTCTATATGTATGTGATTTCGGCCTGTTTTGGATTATACCCTTTCCTTTGGTGGGAGGAAAATTTCAGCCTCATCCGCTTTCCTGACAGCTGGCGCCATGGCTTCCCGAGCTCGATTCCAGCAATCTCACCGCCGCTCGCCTGTGAGAGCTAGCCAGCTACTGCTGATGCGCCTACCGCGAGCAAGCTACCTGACATTTTTAAGGAGGGGGGGGGGTGTGCAATTTTACCGGGACATTGAAATACTTTATGGGATATGTTCTACCGGAACAAAAGTCATACAGTAAAAATGCGAAAAACTTGAGTTGGTAATATGAGAATAAAATTTAAAATACATATTTGATGAAGTATAGGTGTAACTATATTTATTAAATATGAGTAGAATAATTGAGTGGACAACGTTTTCCAATGCATGGTTGAATGTTAGGATGGGTTTTTTCCCATGCATAATTGCATGTTTTGGTGGGTATTATCCCATTTGTAATTGCATTGTGAGGTAGCTTGCTTGCATATTGAGAGAAATAAGTTAGCATGGAGTATGCGACAAAAAATAATCATCTTACGCTAAAGTGAAACTGCAAATTAGCTTCTTTGTTAATAAAAAGTATAAACAGTTTACCTTAAAACTTTTTGGCAATAGATCATTCACAATTTCTCTTGGTTTTAATTTTCCTGAGTTTTGAGCAAGTTACTCAATAGTGAGAGTTTACAATAAATCAAACTGAAAGAATTCAATCTAGACAAATAAGCTACAATACGTAAGTATTGATCTTATGCACATGGCACTATTTATTGATCAACAGATTTTAATATGTCTGACCCAACATCTCGTGATTCAGGGCAGGGCCTGATATGATCTATAAGAGCTAGTAACAGTTGTACATAATAATATTGTAGCTAGTGTTGGTGCAGAAAGGGAACCGCCACCGGCCAGTGATCGCCGGAGACGAAGTGGGAGAGGCCGATATGAGCACAGGAGTTTTGCCGCGCACTCGAAACACCCGCCACCGCACGTACGGTGTCGTTCATATTTCCTGAGCACGAACTCAATAACTATCCAGCGATACACAGAGGCCAGCCAGGCTTTATACGCGCGCTCATACGCATGCACTCACCCACGCCCCGTGCACCACGCCGTACCTGGCTCGCGCTCCCGTCGCGCCCGTACACAGACAACGCGGTCACCAACAGCTCTGGACACGGTCATTCCTCCGGCTCCATCGCCAACTGACCAATGCACACACGCACGCACTACGCGACCCATACACGGGTCGGACCATGCCTGGACTATAGCTGGACTATGGCCAAACACACTACACACGCGAGCCCACCACGGTCCCGACGCGTTTGACGTGCCCAACATGCGCCCATACACGTGCTCGACACGTCCGACGCGGCGCCACGACTTATTTTCCGAACACATCACCCCCCTAAGTCGCGGCTCAGAGGAGGCCGTCGTCCTCGACGAATGCGTCCGCCAACAGCTCGCGCTCCGCCATTGGCTCCTTTCAGCAGCAGGGGCACTCTCGTTTGAAGTGGCCGCGCTCGCCGCACTTGTAGCATCGCCCGCACCGTTTGTTCCCGCCGCATGATGCCGTGCTCGCCGCGCCGTCGTCGTCGTTGTAGCCACCACCGCTGTGACGTCACTGCCGCGTCTGCCACTGCACCGCCGTGTACATCAGCTCGCAGTCTGCCCGCTCGCCACCCGCCTGTCCACGCTGTCACAACCGCTCCTCGAACGCCTTCAGCCGCCCCAGAGCTTCCTCGAACGGCATGGAGTTCACGTTGCAAACTGCTCCATTCCGGCGACAACAGCGTACAAGCGGTCCGGGACCGAGTCCAGGAGTTTCTTCACCATCGCTGAGTCCTCCAGCGTCGACCTCATCCCGGCGTAGCGAGCTGCCATGCTGCTGATCTTGCCGGCGAAGGCGTCCAGCGTCTCCCCGCCCTCCATTCGCAGCAGCTTAAAGTTGCTCCGGAGCGAGGCTAGCCGCGCCGCCCTGACGCGATCAACTCCGACGAACCGCGCTTTGAGGATGTACATACCTCCATCGCCGTCTTCTTGGACGCCACCTCCAGCAGGAGATCCTCCGCGCCCCGAGCAAGTACGCCCGCGCCGGCTTGTCCTTCTTTGCGATCACCGCCGCAGCCGCGTCCTCCGGCACCACCACCGCCTCCCACAGCCCAGCAGCGTCCAGATTGGGCTCCACCTTGATCGCCCATGTGGTGTAGTTATCACCAGTGAGCATCTGGACCGGTGTTGGCAGCAAGCTCCCCGACCCGTCGGTGTACGGCACGGTCGACATCGCCGACGATCACCTCACGCAACGAGGCTCTGGTACCAAATGTTAGTGCAGAAACAGAACCGCCACTGGCCGGTGATCGCCGGATACGAAGTGGGAGAGGTGGAGATGAGCACAGGAGTTTGGCCGGGTGCTCGAACAACCGCCGCCGCATGTACGGTGTCGTTTATATTTCGTGAGCACGAACTCAACAACTATTCAGCGATATACAGAGGCCAGCCAGGCTTTATACGCGCGCTCGTACGTACGCACTCGCCCACGCCCTGCGCTGCAGGCCGTACCTGGCTCGCACTCCCGTCGCGCACGTAAGCAGACGACGCGGCCACCAACATCCATGGACGCGGTCATTCCTCCGGCTCCATCGCCAACTGACCAATGCACACATGCACATACTACACGACCCATGCACAGGTCGGACCATGCCTGGACTATAGCTGGACTATGGCCAGACACATTACACACGCAACCCCGCAATGGTCCCGACGCGTCCGACACGCCTAGCACGCGCCGATACACATGGTCGACACGTCCGACGCGGCCCCGCGGCTTATTTGCCCAACAGCTAGTTAGCTTCGTGACACAAGCCATGCACGATTGCCGATTTCAGCAAGGGAAACACTTCAAATCAGGGGTCTGAATTCTCTCCATCATCAGACCCCCCTTTTCTCCCTGATTCTCCTTTAGATCTGACGGTCCAGATATCTGTCAGAACAGACCATCTTCTACGC